>VZRX01011560.1:0-45440 GCA_013398075.1 Notiomystis cincta | reverse complement strand
GGCCGGGCTTCGCCACGCGGCGAGGCCTCGGCACAGCGGAGGGGGAACCCCCGACCTGGGGGCGCGGAGAGCAGAGGCGCGGGGGCTGTGCCGGTCCCTGAGCGGGGCTGAGATGGGCCTGGCGTGTGCTCTGCCCCCTCCCGGCTGCTCCCGAGCGCCGCTGTCTGCACCGCTCCTTGCGCGCCCGGAGAGAGCGGGCTGCGGGGCAGCGAGACTCCAGGCAACAAAATAAGGGCTGGCAGGAATACAGGCAGAGGGGAGCAGCCACCACAGCACACCAGAGGACAGGCTTGATTTTTTTTCCCCTAGCTGCTGTTACTCATCTCACTCCAGCTTGGACCGCTAACTCTCCAACGTGCTTCCCCTCTCACCTTTCCCCTTCGAGAGAGCTGTTTCCAGGGAAAGGTAAAACCTCGTAAACGTGATTTATGTTACAATTTTCTTCTGTCTAGAATCAGGGCAGGTAACTGACGAAGCTGCTGGGCGCTGCCTGGCGGGAGGCTGCAGGAAGAGGGCCAGGGAGTGCAGCCGTGCAGGTTCAGCCGTGGAGGTCCCACGGCGCATCACTGAAACCTCCTCCCCCCGCAGGTAGGCACAAGCCCCCCCTCCTTACACAGTGCCAGGGCTCACACACGTAAAGCCCTGGGAAAAATTGCTGTTTATGTGCATTTCCAACCAAAACCAACCGTCTTTGGTTTTGCCACCATAAAAACATTGACCTTGTTGCCATGTTTCAGGTTTGCACATCCCTTACAGAAGGCGAGGTTAGACCTAAAAATAAAAATAAAAAGGCAGAAAAAAATGCTTATGTAAAATTGAGATTAAAGTCTAAAGTGTTTCTTCCTTTAAAATTAGAAAGTAACAGATAAATTAAAGGAGAAATCAAAGAAATTAATTTCTGACCATCTTTAGCATGAAAAAGATAACATTCAAATCTTTATCTCAAAGTAATTAAAAGTTTATTGTTCATTAATAAAAGATTTCCGAGTTTAATCCACAATCTATCTAATTTGTTTTGTAAAACCGTTTTCTTGATTGGCTCAAGGAAAACAAACCAAGAATTTTAAATCTATGCAATAGCCAAGTAGAAGCATCAGAACTTGAAGCAATCACCTTCCTACATGATCTGCAAGACTGCAGTAACAAAATTCCTCAGGCTTAGAAAAAACAGATTTTTTGAGGGGGCAAAGATCGATATCTTTTTGCTACACAGCTAAGTTGTAAGGATAGGTATGAGAGTTATAACATTAGTCATAGCAAATGTAATTAAAAAGAAAAAAGATAAGCCAGAATCAGAATGAATTGAGAGTTCATATTGCCTGCAGTATCTGTTATTCCATGAGAATTTTTAATTTTTTTACTTATTACTTGATACCAAGAGGTGAATCAGTACTGAGGAAGAACAAATGTAGCCTGACATGATTCCCAAGCATGGTGGAACACTCTAAAAGCACAGAGCCCAGGTGAATTTTGATAGAAAGCTGGCATAGTGTAGATAATTTACACACCAAATACACGTCATGACACCTAGTGGCAGAGCTGTATTGTGAGATCTAAGTGATAGTAAGATTTTATTCATACTAACAGAACTCTACTATGACATCTGTGACTTCTTTGAACACATGTTGGAGACTCAGCATTTGCTGTGGGAGTTTTATACATACCCTGTGTTCAGCAGTGGTAGCTTGTTAATCCTCCCCTTCTCATTCCGCCAATGTTTTGGGTTCTGATTCTGAGATTCCTTACCCCTTAATCTAATTTAAGAACTGAGGACAAAAATACACAGTATAATACAATTTCTTATGTAGCCTTCTGATATAATGTAGCAATGCAAGTATTTTCATTAGGCTACTACAAATTTCTGCGTGAGTAAAGTTCATTCAGATGCTGAATCACGATGGTGCTGTCCATAGAAGTCCGTGGGGTTTTCTTCTTCCTAAGTTTATGTCACGTAATGTCATTTTTGCTTTACTGACCATTAGTAGCTTGAAGAACAACCCTACAGCATAGCACATAATTAACATCAGTGCACCCAGAGAAAAATGCATCCACTGAATGTCAGCATCAGATTATGAGGGAGGTTTTGTGAACCGTCTGCAAGAGACACACGCAATTCCAACAAGCCTCTAAGATCTCCAGTCTGTGCTATTATTTCAATAACTAACATCTTTATAACATTGCTATTACTAAACAGCTAAAAGCTTAGTTTAAAAACATATCTTGAGATACATGTATCAACTCAGAAGGCTTGAATCTTGATATACATTTTGTGGTGCAAAAGAAATGTAGCTGGAAGAAAACTGAATACAAAAGAGCAGATTTTATCCCAAAAACTTACCATATATATATATATATGTATTTTATAATAATTTAAAGTTCATGGGTGTATTTAGTTTTTTAATGTTTCCTATGTGATTGGAGCTTTACATATATGAAGAAGTAAATTGCATTATTGGTCACTTCTTTAGACTTACTGCACCTTTACATTTGAGGGTGTTTTTCCTGCTACTGCCGAGATACAGGACAAAGGCTAGTCAGTACCTCCAGTAAAAGCAGCTTAATACAACCTAAAAACTTCTCATGTTTAGAAAACAAGATGCACAGTTTGTATATAAACAACAGGAGTGTCATGACTTGCCCAACAATCTAGTTTCAGTATGCAAGTTGTTAATAGGAGTGATTAATTCAGTATGCAGTCTGAAAATAACAAAAAGCCACATTAATGCCTTAATGCCTGCATAAATATCTAAGTGGGGGAAAGGACATGTATTTGGTCTGTACACGAGTGCAGGACACTTGAAGATACCCTGGCCTTGTCATTTTTAACCTCTGATTCAGAAAAAAATAAATTGGCACTTTCAGAATGACTTGCAAAAAATCAATATATTTTAATTTTTACTAATATATTTTATTATTAGAATTGTAGTTTTAAAAGAAAACATCAAGAAATGAGTTTCCACCCCTCAATACACTTCAGTGTAACAAACCAAACCAAACCACAAATGAATCCCCAAAGAAAATGCTGCCCAATAATGTATTTAAGAAGTAGGAGATTGACAGAACTGGTTGGAGAAGAGTTCTGAAGGCCTGCTCCATCACTCTCCCTGCCTCCTCAAAGTAGGACCAACTTTAAAGCTGGATCTGGCTTTAGAGTTAGCAGCTTGCTTGGTTTCCTTTTGAAAATTTCCAAGACTGGATATTTTACAGCCTCTTCTAGAATTCTGTTTCAGAGCTTTATAAAGTTTCCTTGTAGCTGTGCTATTCATTTATTAAAGAACTTGGATGGTATTTGGTACTGAAGTTGAAAGCATAATGAACCTAATAGAGTGCTCATAAAATACCAGTAAGAAGTGAATAATGCATTATTTACATTAGTCAGTCATTCAACTGAATAAAAGCTTCTAATAGCTTAGTACCAGAAGAATGGGTCACTTAATTTTTTTAACAATATCTTTCCAATTATTAAAAGCAAAACCCAGGAGTTTGGGATTATATTTGATTAAAACCCAGCATTATTAATGAACCTAAATCTAGTCAGATCACTGCTCTCCCCAATTACAGGTGCAGAACTGTGACTATAAAAGTAGATTTTTAACTACAGTCCATGACAGACAAATGACTAAACCAATTTATCAATAAGTAGTTCATGGAATGAGAGGCATAAACAAACCAAGACAAAACAAACTACACGCAAACACTGTGAAGAGTTTTCTCAGGTAATGGAAACCATTTACTCTTTATGCTCCAGTGAGGACTCACATGCAATGAATTTTAAGAACTCACACTAACACACTATCTTTGATGATTCATGTCTAAAATGTGAGTTCCCTAAACCAGATGAATCACAAGAATCTAAATTAAGTGAACTAGAACTTACACTTGTCAGCATATATTGAATTCCATCACTGTTGGAATAAGGACACAGAGAAACCTCTGGGTCCTCATCTCCTCTAACAAGTATCATTTTTTAAAAACACAAAGTGAACCCAACCAAAAAGATGTGCTGATTTTGCAATTGCCAGCCTACATCAAGGTCTCCCATCATTAAGGTATCAACACTATTTCTTTCTTAGTTGACCCATTGCCCCAGATTTAGATTGCTTTGCAGGTAGAATTGTATTTCCCAGCCATCACTTGCTGCCATTGCTTTCATACATCAGTGCTGGGATCAGTAAAGCCATGTGTAAATAAATGCTTTACCCTTCTAATAACACTAGAGAAACTTAAAAATTTTACTGGTAAATTACTTTATAGTAAGTATTAGGAGTAGTACTGCACATTCAGAAAACTTTGTATCACACATTATATTAGTTCATGTATCCAAAACTGCACAAAAGATAGCCCCAAGTCTCTAGTTTTAATTTGCACATTTAATTTGGAACAGCAATTTCCAAAATTTTCCATTTATTTTTGACACAAAGTACTGTGGAAACATTCTGTACAGCCATTCCACCTTCTCATAACTACAGAAATGTAAGGTTTTTATGCCTATTCAATTAATATGTATAGTTATTGCATAAACTTTGTGTACATATATGTACAGATACTTAATACCAGTTCACTCTTTATGAACATTGGAAACTTCTCAAATATCCTATGTGTTTTCCAGATTAAAAAAAAATAATTAAAAAAATTGGATTACTTTATAAAGCACAGAGGATAGAATGGCAGAAGAAAACCTAAATAATTCAGGTCAGCCAGGGATTCACATCTCATGACTACAGCAATGAAGACATGTAACTACAGTTTGATAAATCAACAAGAACAGTAACAGGACCAGCAACCTGAAGATCACAGTGTATTGGTTTTCCATTACAAAGCACACAGACATTTAGGAATGGTCCATTTCTGCATTAGTAGGCATTGCTACCTGATGAGACTACCCTGGCTTTGCTCAGGAGAGAAGTATGGGAAAGCCAAAGTGTAATTACAGGCCAAGGAAGCAATAGATTCTATAAGATTAAATTCCTGTTTCCAGGCCTGGGGTTTTTGAGGGTTTTGCTTTGGCGATAACATTCTGACTACATAAAAAGGCCTTCAAGCAAGCCCAAACATGATGCTATTTCCACTGACAGTGTTGTTTGAGAGGATCACACCCATCTTGAAATGCTCTGGATTCTCATTAGTACCTCTCAGTGCAGGCACAGATTACAGCAACACTTCAAACATAATCAAAGTGACACCAGTAATGTGACCACTTTGTGCATCAGTGCCCATACTAAGTTGCGTTTATTTGCAGTCATGCTCATGAGAGAATGTACCTAACCATACCTAATCATACCTATTGCCACCCTCACAATAGGATAATGTAACAGACTAGATCCCAGAGAAAGTAGGGATTAGGCCTTCTACATCTTGAAGTTAAGGGCAGTGTTGGACATGAAAATTAAGTATTTCACTCATCACTCATCACATTTTTGTACTGACATTAAATTTACCTGCTGCAGACAGAGAGATCAAAGGACACAACTAGTCCAAAGAATTTGACCAGTAGAAAGATGCTTCCATTCTGCACAGTTCGTTTGCTTCCCATCCATCTCTATTAAGTTACACTGCTACCTTGTATTGTGGGACAGTGCAATTCTGTGACAAATTGAAAAGGACCTGTATTTCTACCATTTTGTAGAAGCAAAAAAATTACCTACGGATTTACACAGTAAATTAAACCCGTATTAACCCATTAATTTCTTAAATTATTATTGTCTTGGAACCAGAACTACCTTAGAATTACATGAAGCCAAACTGCAAGAGCAGAAAAGAGAAATTGTCTGTACCCAGCATTCATAGAGTAAAAAGGGTTCCCCCTTTCCCAGCCCCAGGGAAAAAAAAGGTTCAGAAGCTACCAGTAGTGCAAACATGACTCAGTACACGACATAAAGGGCTTCTCGTGGTCAACAGGAACGGTAATAAAGCATTGCCTACATATGATTCTAAGTATAGAATCTCATGAATGGAAACTCTCAAAACAAGGGCAACTGGCAGCATTGTCACTCAAATGATGTTTATTTTTAGAGGATTACCAATGCTTCCAATCTGCTTTTAATACTGTCTCCTGCCAGCACACACAAGCTTCATTCTCAGTTTGGCCAATTTTTTAAGTGACAGCTCTTAGAGCAACAAGATTCCTGCTACTTCTAGGGACTGTAGCAGCTTCAAAACAGGCAAAATGTAATTGAATAAGCAGCAGGTATTATTACATTAGCTGAAAATACAGAATCAGTGCATGTTACACCTGCATCAAATGCAACTGAAGTCCTCAGTTTCACCTACAGAATACCCATTTCCAAGAAAGTTTACTGTGCAAGAAGTTTGCTGTATATTATGCATGTTACAGCAACAAGCACTGTAACTTTCTCAGACGACAGAAATGAACAAATAGTATAACAATGTATTTGAGTGAGACAAATCATATCAATATTAGATGAAGCTGGTTAAAGTTGGTTGGCTTCACATCATTTCAAAATCCTTCCAAAATTAGGACCCCACCTCCTAGTAAAGCTTTTTTGTGTCTGATGACAAAATTATGAATTACTGGCTGTAATGAAGCACAAATACTGTCATGAACATAAACTGACAAAAATAGCTGGACTAAATTCTGTTGCTATATGAAGGTGTAATACAGTGGACAGTAAGGTTTGCAGCAGTTCTAACTTTGTAAACTTTTTTTAACGAGCAGTCAGTCATTCTCCCATCAATGATAAAACTCTCCCACCTTATCCAGCAGCAGCATCAAATCATCAGGTTGCCATTTCGTCCCAGCTACGCCAGGACAACGGGAGTTTGGGAGTTCTAGAAGCTCTCAGATACTTTGAGAATTGACACAAATGCACTAACCAGATATTTTTGCTAAAATGTTGCTGTATAACACATCATTGAGCCAGACCTTTCCCACTCATCCAGTGATTTACCAAAAGTGATGGTTGAATGTTGCTGATTTTGACAATTTAAGCAAGAGTAAACAGCCGCATAATTTGAGAAGTTCAATGTTCATTTGATGAGAAAACAGGACCAATCTATTACCTGGAGTGATAAATAAAAATGCTTAAAAAGGCAAGGCTTATGGCAGATCTGTACATCTCTGAATTTTTCTGGAAGTTTAAACAAGAACAGTGCCCACATACCTTCACAGAAGTTAGGGAAACATCCCCATGTCTGACAATGTTTTGATTCTTCAAAGCCATATTAAGACAAAGTATAAACAAATTGCAAGGCACTGCATCTTTACAGATTGCTTTGAAAATCTTGGGGCAGTTTTATCTGTCTCCTTGCTACAGTTTAAGTTCACTATGGAACCCAGTGTATTGCTGATTTATATACACATTTGATAAAAGAAAAACAAAGTCAATAGAAAAAATGCGTTAGATTAAAAAATCAAGATTTGAAGGAGTATTTTCTAAGAATTTGCAAGTTTTAACTTCCAGACAAAAGCTAGCAAGTTCTCACTTCCTTTTATCTGCATTATTTTTAATGCACTATCTTTGCTTTAAAAAAAACCATAAAGAATGAAAATATAAATGTTGATGGAAATCTTACTCTTTTAAATGAAAAGCTGCAATTAATAAGGTGCTTGATACTATATAAAGTAAGGTAAAACATATAAAGATTGATGTACATTAAAGTCAACTCAACCCATGGCCTAAGCAAGATTAATACCCACCTTTAGGTATACACCCACACATGTAACTACTGTTGAGACCAAACCCAAGAAATAAGGCTCTATGACAGAGAGAAACAGTATTCTGGTGCAGACCATGCAGCAGGATTCCTTTCCAGAGGCCAAATCCTGCCACAATAATTTGGAAATATAAGAAACAAAGAATTAAGTAAATGCTTTACCAGGTGACAAACTCTCAATAGTGACAAGACCCATTTCTCAAAATCAAGCACTGGTGCATTAATAGCTGCCTTGAAATACACATCTCAACAAGAAACCATCTCACCACAAAAAAATATTAATCACCTTATGCAGAGATCACCACAAATTTTCCAATTAGATCTTTGGTTTACTCCAAGAAAACCCTGAGACATTAAACTTGGTGTGCATGGATGTTCCTGCCTGAGCTGGCTGGAACAAGACAATTCTTGTTATACTTACCCAGGTACATCCAACACGGAATAAAATGTTCAGGTGGATTTACACTTCAGGAATCATTCAGGAAGACCTAAGCCTTACTATATTGCATGCCACAGTTACTAATGTAAGGAAACTTGCCTTCTGGATGAAATAACAATTTATACCAATATCCAAAAAGTAAGCCTTTACAATGTTCACTTTTTTAAGTGTTGCACAGAAATGAGTTAAAAACCCCTCAACATTACAAAGTAATTGATGGGCAACATACAGTAGTAGATAATGTATTTAATTGAGTGTAACAACAATCCAGAGAAGCTTTTAGGGAAAAGGATTACAGGCTTTTCTCTACAGCATTCCCCTATAGTACTGAAGATACCAGGAAGACGTTCAGTAGTGCCTAGGTATGATTTAGTCTATTCCTACAGACTAAAGAAAGGAAAGTAACGAGAAATATTCATCATTACAAAGCACATAGCAAACTACTATATCCAGTCTATTTTCCACCTGCAAGACTTCAAAGTGTCTTGTCAGGCACAGTATGAAATCTACTTTGCTGTTTATTAGGCTTTCTGGAAAAACAATTGCAAAGGCAAAAAGAAACCTTTTACCTCAGTATACAGAGAGGGCTACCCGTTCTCTTTTCCTTAGTATAGCACATCTCAACAAATTGCTGCTGCTTGTCATACAGGACCTTGATCCTTCAGTTGCATCATGACCATAATTGCATTGCATTTGCCCTTTTCCAGTTTTGAAGAACTTTGTAACATAAGAATTATAAATTGGTGCAATTACTGATGTCCTCATAAAAAAACCCAAACCAACCAACCAAAAAAAAAAAAACAAACCCCAAAACCAAAAACAATCAACCAACCAAAAACCACCAACACAAAAAACCAAACCCAACCCCAAATCCCAGAAACCCAAAACACCATGCCACCAGCCATTGATTTGTAGAGATCTTCAGGATGCTATCAAACTTAAAACTTCAACAACTGGTTGTTCCCCCTCCCACTCTACTTTGTGAGCATAGTTTATCTACATGTGATATCCTAATTGTGTTGGTCAACAAATTTGAAGGAGCATTTGAAATATCATTCCCAGTACAGGACTGCCTGGATTATTCTTTCTGAAGGAACATGAAGTCACCTGTTACTCCAGCATAGTGCTTGAGACAGCAGTCACTGCTTGGGGCAGGTGACAACACCCAGATACCTAAGAGATTAAAAGAGTTATAGTCCAAATCCAAGTGTGATACAGAATACATCAGTGCAAGATGATGCCCCAAATTCCTCCCCTCACCTCAAGCCCCACAAAGCCTCACCTCAAACCTTAGGCATATCAAGACTTTAGGTTTGATACACTCTAAGTCAGCTGGAGATTTGATGACTTATCTTTGTCACTTGTTTACTTAGTTATGTATACATTCTACACTGCACCTTCCAGAGTTCTGATCTTCAATAAATTGTCTAGACCAAGTAAGTAAAATGTACTTTATTCTGTGCATGTGAAACATAGCTAACAATGTTTTCTGCAGACATATGGACAGTTTAAAGAATGAGAGACTCAAGAGCTATTCACACTTCATCACCAGTCATAGTAACAGCTGTCACACTCTTCACTGACCCAGCACAAATAAATACAGATCAAAACCACCAGGTTTCATCCATTCCTTAACGAGACCTTCAGAGGAAGGGATGAGATGGTGGCCAGCGTGGTTTTGTCTTGAAAACCTTCTACCAGAGTGCAAGAGTCCTGTTCTTGAAGAATACAACAGACAAATAGACTTATGAGACTTGGGACACAAGTGTTTTCTGTGTTAGATGACTCTAAACACATCTGGCATTTTATCTAGCATCAAGAACATTCAATTTGTAACATTATTGCCTTCCTTCTGAAAAATAACTAGAATCTTCTAAACAGTTTCACCACATCTGTAACTATATTTGATTAAGGTTTGACAACACTGATCTGATAAAAAGTCAACTAAAAATATCCTCACAGAACAATGACTACAGACTTGCTACTTTAAAAAACAAAAAAAAAAACCAAAACAAAAAACCTGAAAAAAAAATAAAACACAAAAAGCCAACCTGTTCCTGAGCACTAAAACTCAAGGCATCAAAATGGAGAGGTAACGGATCACTTGAAGGTTTTGAAGAACTTCAGATTTTTTTACTAGAAAACAAAGTTAAAAAAGATAGGAGAGTCCCCTGCCATACACTGTTACAGGCATTCCAGACCTCCAGCTCTCAGGCTTCTCATAGCACATAACTCAGCTTCTGCTTAATACAAGGTGCTAATACTTTACAGTATGCAGAAAATTCTCAAGATACAAATCACATTTTAGTCTCCATCTTCCAAATCCCAGCTACAAAATGCTTTCCATTTTTTGCACTAGCTCTGAAACTATTGCTTATGGAGCAAGCTGATCTAATTTGCTAATTGAGAAGACAGATTTTCACTTTTTCTTAAGTTGGTTTACTACTAGTTTACCATGTTAAAACATCTCAGTGCAGGCCCAAGAATAAAGTTAGATGCAAGGTAGGAATGTAAATCATTAGACTGGAAAGGAAGGAGTACAAATTCCTCCTTCTCTGGTAATAGCAGAAATCATGCTTGATTTTATCTTTAAGGATTAAACGCCCTGGAGAACTGCATTGGCAGCATCCAGATAATATTGTAGTCCTGGGAAGAAAAAGGGCACAGAATGTTCATCTGAACAGATTTAACTCTGACCTACTTGGCACAAAGCACTTCAAAGGGCTTGAAGAAAACAGGTTCCCAATTGCTGAAGGCAAGACAAAAGTTTTAAGGTCTTATCATGGAGATTTTAAATAACAAAAAACAGGCCAGCATGAGGGAAGAACTGTGGTCAGTGTTACAGAATTTCAAATTGTAACATCTTTCTTTGAGGCCTCATTATGGTTTTCAATTCTTCATTGGATTCCTATTCAAAAGAGTCTCTTGTAAGCAGCTCCTTCACCAGCAGAGGTCAAGAGAAAAATCCCACTTCAAAAAACCAAGTTATACTGCACATAAAGCAGAGGGAGTCAAACACAATCTAACCTACTACCACTGACTCACACATTAAAGCAACTATGAATTATTATATTAGAGACTATGGACACAGGCTTATAAATCCAATCTCCAGACTGATATACACTGCACAGTCAATTGATTTTGCATTTAATTTTTGGTTTTTGAATACAGAATAATTATCTGAATGAAACCTACATATTTCAGGATAGAAATTACTTTGGAACTACATTACTGAAATGCTCTCAACGTTGTAATTTAAAAAAAAAAATCACTTTAAGTAGCTCCAGAGAGAATTTGCTACATTGAACCAGCTGATCAAAATTCCTTTTGACAATATTTTTAAAAACACATAAAATCCACAAGAAATGGACAGTGAACAGATTTTCACACACTGCTATTATCAGTAAAATGAAATAAAACCAGATACTAAGTATTTTCAAATTTGTGTTTCTTAATTATATTTTATAGTAAAAAGGAGGCTCATGATATTTCTACTCTTCCAATTTTATAATGGTATTTTAAAGCCTGGAGGTTTGGAAATTTAGTATTAGTCCAAGAAACAACATGTCAACAAGTACCTGGCACACGAACCAAATCCAAAGTCTCTTTTCCCATGCTGCTGAGTAACTGCAGCTGAAGATACAATATCACTAAGACAGCTTAATTCCCTTTACTCAGTTCAACACTGAACTATTCAGGTACCACTGTGTATGAGAGCAAATCCAAACTGGACTGGGTGGTATGGATTAAATGTAGCTGGTTTTAAAAGAAAATTCATTCAAACCTGTTCTTCAGAACGATCAGGATTTGTGAGCATGCAAATAGAACATAACGCTCAATTGCTCTACCAGAGGAGGCAAAAACTATACTGACTTCCTCCAAACCCTGAAACTCTATAGATGCATTTTTGCAAATCTTTTAATTTAATTAGGATTTAATTAGGTTGGGGTTTTTTTCCCCTCTCTTTTTAAAACATCAATAATTACTGACTTGGAAACTTTATGGTCTCTTCAAACCATAGCTTTAAACACAGTTCATATCTTAGATTTTGTCAGACTTTCCAAAAAAAGTAGTAAATAAAAATCAAACATTCAGAATAATTTTCACAACAGAAAATACATAAACTTTAAAAACTTAATTTTTCATAAAAATAAATGGTTTAGGTATGCAGTGCCTTGCCTTTTACAAAGCAGAAGACATCATCTCTTGAACAAAAAAATTGTATAAAACTGAAAGCAATTATTTGTACGAGGCAGAGATTTAATTACAGTCCAGTAATATGCTGAAAAACATAAAACAGTCCTGATAAATGCTGACAAAATAATAGAAACTCTCTTCCCACTACTGCAGGCAAACAAGAATCCTGCACCTGAAACTTCTCATTAAGTACTTTAAGTGCTTGTCAAATGGCAAAAATACCTCGTGACAAAGAACTATTTGATCATCTGTAAGAAATGAAAGCATTACGTCTTAGTAGTTCGGTTTTTTTAAATAAGCTATTTCTTTCAGCTGTTACAACAGACACCCTCTGGGGATTGAGGAACCACCTTGCTGTTGTGCAAATTCCTCCTCTGATATGCATCACACCATTTTAGAACTACTGGCAGCTTTGTCTTAAGCGTGGCTGAATGTAAGGAACTGTGCTTCTGCACTCCACCATGAAAAGGTCCACACGGTATTTCCATTCAAGGGTAGTAATCTATTTTAAAACAAGAATTTATTGTGGTATAGTATAAAGACACTAAACACAAAACAAAGTGTGTAACAACATGAATATTGACACAAAATAAAAGCAAGATAATTTCAAGCCAATTCTGTAACCATTCCATGTGAGAAATTCCAAGTGAAAGAAAGTTACATATACAGGGTCACCCTTGGGAAAGGATGGCACCACCTTCATCTAATTCAAGCCCCTTTTCAGGACACCATAGCATTGTCAGAATAGTTGCATTATTTTGAGGGCTTGAGTGGTATATAAGCTTTCTCTTGGCCCTCTCTATATAGGTGAACTTACCCACAGATCTACAAGAGAACCAACAAAACATTTCTACTGTAAACTATAAGACCTGAGGTACATTCTCTTCTAATCTACCTTGCATTTTCTTGATCTAAGTATATTATAGGGGGTGGGGGTTTATTAAAGAGCAGCATAAATTTGGTTATTTAACTTCACTATAGTCCATGTGATAGCACAGGTCAATAAAATGCATAATGCTTTGCACTACAACACCCATCTTCAACAAAATATATATGGTATGTCATAAAGCTTCTCTGAAACCATGTATTGCAGTTTCACAAGCCACTATATGAAAAGAAAACTGAATCTGAGATGTACTTGAGCCATTTCTTCAGACATTACCTGGTCACATTAAGGTCTCTTTCCTGTAGACTATTTTGAGAGGATCCATTATGTGAACCATTCATACATGAATTTCTCAACTGTTTCAATTAATACAGAGCAGTGAACAAGACTATACAGATTAAGTATCAGATTACTGCTCTTTCATACGAACCATTTCCAAAAATAACCACTTTGATGATCTCACAACAACAGAATTTTGCTAAATAAAAAGTTCAGAGCAGAAGTATTTCTTTTGTTTAAAACGACTTTTTTTTTTTTGGCTCTTAAAATTAATTCTATGTTTCAAAGGCTCATTGTGAAAATATATACACACATCAAATTTATATCCAAAGCTAGATTTTACCAGAGTTTTAAAGGCCAAGAGATATTTTCAGTACAGTAGAAAAAAAAAAGCAGTTCCTGAAGTATACTGTAGCCTCACTTCACTGCTAATATCTACAGTTCTGATGCTGTACAAAATACTTCTCTGAAGCAAATCCATCTAAACTCTATCCACCCTGAGTTAAGCATCTATACTTTTTTTAAATGTTTTAAACAATAGGTAACAGAGAAGTATGTACAAGGCTATAAAACGTCAGTTATCATACAGCAGATTCAGAAAAAAAAAATCAGTCTTTTCAGCCAATTTTCTGTTTGTTATTGTAGTTATTCATTCTGGATTGGGTTCAGGGATATTTTTTGCTTTTGTTTGTTTTTACATCAAGCTATTACTTGATTTAGACATTCATGCATTAATTGCTTGATTTTTTTTTTTGAGTGCAACAATAAGGCAACAGTAAAAAAAATTATAGAAATTTTGCATATGTGTAAAGGTATTAAGTTTATAAAAGTGCTTCCTAAAAAGACAACCTAATTGCAGTATCAAAATATTACAGAGTGCTGAGAACAACTATCATTTCAATAAATGTTGCTCCACAGAAAAATGTCTGATTTTAGGCTTTTTCCCCTTTTTTCTGGTGAAGAAAAGCCTGGAAAAATTGGCATGGCTATGTGGGACAAGCAAGTTAAGAAAATATACTTTAGTCTAAACTTAAATAAGAAGGTCCACACTTTTTTGTGAAAACTTTAAGCCTCTGTCAAAAATGTATTTTTTTTTTCTTTTTATAATACAGGATTAAAAGACAAGATGATGCTTACAAGATAAAGAAATAATTTACATGAAAATATCTTCTGACAAAGCTTTTCAATCAAAATATTGTTTTGTAACATTCAAACATGACATACAACACAAAAGAAACAGTGAATGCAAACAAAAAATGTTATATGGATTGCTTTCGAACACATAAATAAATGAAATATTGGTGTAGGCAGTAGGGCTCATGCTGATGGCTAGCAGGAAATAACAGTGTGCAATCTATTTGGAAAAAGCTCTAAAGTACAAATTACAAGCCCAATTACGGACTGCAGCAAGTTCAGTTATATCACTGCCATCCTCTATCTCCAAAATAAATTCTTGTTTAAATCACTCATACCCTAAATTACTCATACCTTTGCTTCAGAGATATGAATAACTATATACAAAAAGTAGTTTTATTTCACCATAGGGATAACATTGTACCTCTCTGCCAATGTCACTTGAAAAACCGCCCATGTCAAAACAATTTGACAGCAGATAAACAATTTAATAAATACGTAATGATCTTATTACAGTCCTTCAGCTAGGCATGTTAACTCATGCTGCTAGTTTTGTGGTCACAGTGCATAGAATCCAAATATAAAAGAATGGGCTGGATTTAAGGTAATTGTCAATCCCTTGCTTATAATCCAAATATATCCAAAACTTTCATAAGCTCTGTCATGCATCAATCTTTTTTGTGGCAGGAGCAAAACCTTTCCCTGGTACAATGTCCATTGCCGGCAATGGATGCACCAAAACCGCCAAGGAGCTCAGTGTTATTGCACAATATATGAAGACCTGGAATTCTTCCAAAAGCTTAAAATAAAAATAATGGAATTATTCTGACATTTCTGGACACCTGCATTAATACTGTATGACTAATAAAAGCATGTCAGTTGCATGGACTGAACCAGCGATCAACATGCGCCCAGAATGCACACTAGTAAAAATGCAGTCAAAGGAAGTAGTCTTCATTGCCTATAGGTCACTTCCAGTCAAAGGTTAAAGTTCAAAGACTGAATGATCAAAGTGCTCATTTTCTCAGTAGGACTATCTTCTGCTACGAGGATCACAAAATGGTGGCATCAACATGTGTCATCTTTAAAATAAAAGAAGAGCATTTATGGAAAACATATAAACATTCTAATTCCAAATTAGCAAGGTGCTATAGGCAGAAACAATTCCTAGCATAGACAGTAACATGCAGATGAAATACCCTGATTGAATAATTCTGTTTTGTTCAATAACAACTCAGGGAGAAAAGAGTTGATACTCAAAAATTACCCTGCCAAAATACACACAGACCCCCAGAGACATTAGCATTGGCGAATACTCCATTAAAATGACAGTCATTTCCATGCTTGATATTTAGAAAGCCACTTGCCAAGAAAATGAAAAATCAAATATGCTTAACATTTTGCACCCCTGAAGTACAGTAGATCCACAACAGTTATCAAATTAATACATCCTTTTATAAGAAATATATAGGGATAAAACCTGGCAGAGTGGACTGCTTTTCATGCATTCTCCACCCTTTATACATTTATATGTGTACATGTGTGTATATGTATATACACATATATGTATATTCATTAATTTCTCAAGACTCAAAACAATAGCTGACAGATTTATGCAAAATAATAGGTTACTACTAAAATCCTAAAATCTTAAACCTGAAAGTAAATTACATACACTGAATTTTAGATACTGTGATAAGACAGAAAATACTATAAAAATGCATGTTCTATGCCTATCTTTTCTGCATTATCCTCCATATTAATGCTGTCCCTTTTAAACATTTTCTTTCACACATCAACCTGCAGTGTATTCGCACCTGCCAGCAGTAAATATTAAGTTGTTAACAGAAAGCAAACCTACTGTCTGCTTATTTTTAAAGGACTTACTTGTAACCTCCCACACCTAAAAAATGTAGCCTCATAAGCATTCTACATTCTCATGGGAAAACATTGTATCAATGCTATTATTTCTAAAAAACTCTTTAATTTTACAGTAGGCTACTGTACATGTAAAAAAAAATGGACAAGGATGCAAAAGAGAGAGAGAAGGGATATTTAAATGGTGTACTAAAATTTTAGGCTAAATATCAGAGAAAACACTTTCTACTTAAGAAAAAAACAAAACCAAAACCAAACCAACCTCCAAACCCAGCAGCAGCAAGGAAGTGTTGGTTGAAAACAAACACCATTGCCTTCCCTTCCTCCCCATTCCCTTCCCACCTCCCTCCCTCCCCCCCCCTCAAAAAATCTACCTCCTGAGAACAACAAAGAAAGGCAAAAGCTTTATGAAACCAATTCAGCCTGGATGCCCAAGTAAACCATATCTGGAGGATCCCTCTCTGTCTTTAACACAACATGAGCAACTCTCAGATTGAAATTCAGCAGGAAAGTCAATGTACAGTTGAAACAGACATTGGGTAGGGCAGACAATCTAGAAATATTTTCAGTTATCAAAGATCAGGAGCTTTAAAACAGTGCTTGTGAGGACATAATTTTGTAGCAAACAAAGCTTGTGGAATACACTGCTGTGTTGGGGCAGGGATGATATAACAGATTAAAAACTCTGTATTAAGTTAAATGCAGGCATATATTTACGTGTCAGAATATGTCTCAAAGTGCAACTTTATCACTCTGTGTTCATCTGAGTTTGCTTTACGTCAGCTCCCAACCATGGACTATTTTGGTCCCAGGTAAATAAATTCCAGGCACATACTGGAAAAAATATTTTCCTTCAAATGCATGTATTAATATGTATAACAGACTTCTCCCTATCTCTTCAAAACAGAGCTCTAATGTCACATTAAAGCTAAACCAGTCCAATGGGCAGCTGACAGCAGAAGTGGCAGAACCACCCAGCATCTCCCTCCACAGGTTGTCATATTAGCACTGACATTTAATTTTCTCTAGTAGCTACCCTTGGACAGCTGGTTTTCTTTCCTGGGTGGGATTGTTTTTTCTTCCCTCACTCATCCAGCCAAATGTGGTTCAACCACAAGATTAGATATATGACACTTCAGCTGAAGCATGAGCAGAAAATAAACATGACAGAAGCATCTTTTCACACTTCCCATTTTACTGCAACATACCATTTCTTGAAACCTGTTTAGAAAACACTGACAATTTAAAGATCGTGCCTTGGCAGTCTTGTTCTACGTCCACAGAGGAGAAACAAAATAAACTGAGAAAAGAAGCAAATGACACACACAAAACTGGAAGGGAAAACACTCTATCATTTATGAAATTTTTGTCCAGTGGACATCAGGTATATTTTAATTTTTAATGTAAGAATTTAAGGCAGTGGGAAACCCAATGAACTTTTGATTAAGAAGCAAGACAGTATGAGTTATTTAAATGAACTGACTTTCTTGCCTCAGATTGGTTTTTAGGTGGCTCTGAATTTGAGGAGGGGTAAGGTTTTCTGACTTCCAGACAAAACCACTGCATAGTTACTTCATAGTAACTAAAATACCCATTCAATGAACTGTAACCACCTTGATGGATTTGAGCTATAATAATACAGCAATCTTAAGAATCAGTAACTCAGATTTCAGTTCATACTAAGTTGCTGTTTTGCTTAACACAAATTGAATTTATTGATTAAGAAATAAAAGTAATGTCTGCAGACTGTTCTCCTTTTACAGATTTCTATTCTAAATCAAAATGAGACTAGTACAAATTAAAAGTAGATGGAGCATATTTTAATTACAAGATAAAGCCAATAAATGGAACTTTACCTGTTTCTCTTTAAAAATAATTAGTAAGTGAAAATAGAAAGTTAACAAAAACTCTCCCAAAACTGCCATTTAAGAGAAATCAAAACTAGAAATGGAGAAGCACCAAATACATTACAAGAGCATGAAAACAGAGAGAGAAAGGAAAGTAACTGCTGAATGATCTGGTGAGGATGAAAAATCTATCCTTGTGTGCAACGTGATTATTATTCTTGGAGTCACCTTTAAAACAACCATATGATGGTCCCAAGTTTCTTAAATATATCTTAATCTCATGACATAAAGCCCTTCTCTTACTGTACCTGAAGGCACCTTGCTTTGGAGATACTATTACTGTATTACGAGAAACAGAGTTTCATTCTGTTACATTACCATATGTCAAAACCCCATGGGTTTCAGCAACTATTATGAAAGTATCAAGTTTTTCTTGTTAGGCCATTCAAGGGCTTTCAAGAATGTTAAGAATTTTAAGGGTGAAGACTTTGGAATCTGCTTCTCCAGTCATGAACTCTCAGCGCCTCAAAATACTTGCTCTTGTTTCACTTCAGGGACAGAACATATCCTGGAGTGGGGAGGCCATGAAAAACAGAGGATGTCTTATGGTGGAACCTTCAGAGAGAAGCAGTGATGGAATCAACTGTTCTGCATAACACCAGTAGTATATACAGTATTACCTGCTCTGACATATCCCTTCACAAAGTACTTGTGCTTCCAGTAACTACTGATTGTACAGACTTTCCTAAGGAAAGCAAGGAAAGCATAGCTAACAAGAGAGGAGAGAAACCAAGTACGGCCCAGCTCTACCCCCTTCTTCTCTCTTTCCTCACCAATGGAGTGGGTAAGACAAGCACATACAGCCAACTGCAGCTCTGGGTAGAGCACATGCTGAGGCAGAAGAAAGAAACCATGCAGTATAAAGCAAGACAGAGAACACATTGAAAGAAAAGGAAAAAAAGCACAAAAACAAATGCAAAGCAAACCCCAAACCAAAACCAAACAAGGAAAAAAAAACCCCAACACAACACTAGCACTGCAGACACTAGCAATTTTAATATTTTTTTTCTTTATCGTGTCCATGGAGAATCTTATTACTGTATTATTGAGTATGAGTTCATAGGAGTCTTTAAAGTCAGTCACCTATCTCATACTGGAAATTCTGATTAAAATGGAAATCTATCAAAACATATAGCTGTTTACAGATACATATGTATCTTTTCAACAATATAAAAGCTTTTAGACTGTTAATAACAATGAGAAAAAAATGGCTTAGAGCAAAACCTAGTTTCATTATGGACTTCCCCCAATCCCAAACTTAAAACCTGTCATGGATTGATACAGTTTACAAAAACTTTCATTCAAAGTCAATCCTACAACTTATGAATGTTTAAATTTCCACTAGTAATTATTCAAATGTGATACAGAAAAAAAAAAAATCACAGCAGAGTATCTAAGAAATAGGATTTAAATAACTTTTTGAATTTGGAAAAAAAAAGTTTAATGCTTTGAACACAGTTATACCAGTTTCCTGTATTTTATTTGCCTTCCACTTGGAAAGAAGTTAAAAATTTCTGGTCCTAGTTAGATACTTACCATGATACCACCATTTTGTTTTCTTTGGATTCTTGTTACATGTTCTTACATAAAATGAGTTATCTGGAGGTCGCCTCTGCAACAGAAGAAAAGACCTACAAATAATCAAACAATCCTCATATTGTAATATCTGAGCTATTTAATAAGCTTATGAAAGGTTACCATGTGAATGCAGCGAAAATGAGGTAACAGGCAGGACTAGACCTTTTTTGTCAAGAAAAATCTCTTAAAGATCCAGGTAACAGATTCTTACTTGAGATACTCCAGGAAAAAAACAGTTAAAAATATCAAACAGTTTGGTGATAAATAGAGGGAGGAAAAAAAAGAAAAAAAAAGGAAAAAAAAACAAAAACAAACAATGAACAAAAGAAACCAACCCACAAGAAACAGTTGTTGTTCAAAAAAAACCCCAAAATTATATTCCTTTGCAGTTTGGAATCTGTTTCTGATGCATTACATTCAATTCCCATTCTAAGGCTCAGCTCAGGGTGGGTGAAAAATTAATTTAAATATCTATATCTGACCAATACTTAATATTCTTCAGTTTTCTTCTTAAGTATCATCATTATACAAAACTCATAGCATAGAACACAATACAAAGCCATTTTGGGGTGTTTTTTTGACTACATATACGACTAGGACTGATTGGGATGCAAAATAAATAAGCACATTTGGAAAGCACATATGGACAGGCTCTGACCACATCTAACTCCCACAGACAGCCCTCTGCGAAAGAAATGGTCAAAACTGAAAGGGCAGTCTCTCTACAAAATGTCTAAGGTATCAGTGCCAAAAATGCAAGTTAGCACCATTTACTTCCCTGAAATGAAAATTATCAAGTTCACTGAAATAGTACAGATGCAAAGTTAGAAACATCTGCACTAAAGACATTTCACTAATCATTCCACACTGCCCTTAGAGGAAGGATGTTTTACAAAGGATTGTCCTAAAGCATGATTGAACTTCACAGTTAATACAACTGGAAGGGTTCCATCCACTACTCTTTTCCAACAATGATATATAAGCTGGTTACCATGAAAACAGTGGCAAAGTACTTACTGCACTGTTTATTTTGCAGTTCTAGCTTAGTATTTTCTCAGTAGCAGAAATGTAGATACAGTAGTTTTGCCTATTTTAGAATTTGAGAAATGAAAATTTCACTTTGTAAAGTAGAAAATTACTTTTACTTCAACAGTGCTAAAAAAGCCCATACCTTTTCTTTGCAGCTGGAAAGCATGCTAATAATGCTAAGACAAACAGATTGCACTGAGAGAGCTGGAGACCAGTCTTCCGTTAGAATGGATAAACAGATATGACCATTGCTATAAACATGAGGATGAACAGGGATATTGTCTCCAGTAAACATGACCTAAAAAAAAGAACAAAAAATAACTAATTTATAGTCCACATTTTAAATAAAACGGTATTGGTGTGGGGAAAACAATATAACCTTATTTAAGAAGAAGGTCTGCCATTTTCACTTACATTAAATAACACATTTTACCACGTTGGGTTAATTCAATTTTGGAAACTATTAAGTGAAATGTAAAAAAAAAATATAAGCCTAAATAACTAGTGAAGATGGGAGTTAAATAAATGCTTATAGGGGATTTTCTATTAATGTTTATACAGTATAGAAAAATGCAAAGGTAACAATGTAAAGACAGTGCAATATCTTGCAGCCTCAGTCTTCCATGTCCTAAGGAATACAGATGTCTAGCAAAAACACTGGATTTTAATGATTTTCTAAGCCACAACATTACACACCAAGAAGCACAACAAGATTCACAAATGAGTACTTCTATAATCCTAGACATAACAGAAAAAAGTTCTGGACAACTCATCCAGGTTCCAGCATGAAGAATAAAATTAAAATGTATCAATCTTATTAACTTATATTAAAAATATAAATAAAGGACTTGTGATACCAAAGTATGTTACCAAATAGGAAATATTTTTAAAACATTAATTCAATTGACATAGATGAATATGGAAGAAAAACATTTAGAACCTTAACTCCTCTCTATTAAAAGATACTATCACAGTCAAAAAAGGCTAGAAAAGCAATTCTGACAACTACTGCTCTAACATCAAGTTTTTGTCAAACACATCATTGGTTCAGGACCAATGGAAAGAGAGTAAAGGGGAAATCTTCATATCAGTATTATACTTCTGAACTCATTTTCAGACTCCTTTTATGCAATAAAAACATAAATCTCTACCACTAATAACTATAACACCCAGCAGTTTCTTAAGTGTTTCTTAAGCTATATAGGTATGCAGAGAAATATGTAAACATGTACTCAACACACCCACCTCCTCACTGATGACAAGAAGCAACACCTTCATCATATAGGAAACTGAAATTAGAGAGCTTAATTTATCTGCAAAATGGCAGACAGGTTTCTAAGGCATACGAGAAACTGGATGCAGATGATCTTTCAGGTATTTCTTAAGCATTGAAGAGCTTACCTTGATAATCCTGTAATGTATTTTACTTGTAACTAATATCCTACTTTTACATGACAACCTGAACTAGGTAGACTGGGTAAGTAAAAGCATACACACTGTGACAGACAACATACATTTAAAGGCAGAAAACAACCAAGTGATTAAAGTAGCAGAAGTGAAAACTGTGAATTCACAGTAACTAGATTTGCAGGAGAGGTGACCAAGAAGTTTGTAGTACAAAACAACCCTACTGCACAGCAATATTTGAAAAACTGAAATTCTAGCCATCTAAAACAATCAAACATTCAGTACTTAAACTTTTAATTTTTTTTTCTGTGATAAAATTCAGTGTAGATGTATGGTTCTAATTTGCTGCTTAACAATAAATTGCAGAGCCACACACAGAGCTTGGGTAATGAAAACAAACAACTTGAAACCAAATTAAACTGGCTGCTCTCTTGTGGATCATCTATAAGCAGAACCTTGCAAACCTGATGAGGTGCAGAAGTACAGGTAGCCAGTTTGTTCTGTAAAAGACTGAAAGTCAGCATTCCAGTGTTTATCACAGTACCTAAAAATATGTTAATGTTTATGGCTTAAGTGTCTCTCACAGCTCCGTGCTCCAGTTTTAACACCAATGAGAGATGTTGAAGAGATCGCTTCTAGAACTCTGAGCTGAAACAGACAGAACTAAGGCACTCTTGCTTTTCTCCTTCCTTTTCCAGAAAAGTAGAGGTGAGAGCTGACCACTTCTTATCAGCCATGTTTTGAAACATTTCCCTCAGCTAATGGAGGCATGGATGTACATAGCACATGCTTCAGTCTCTAAGTACTGCTGTCCCTTCAGTTCTCTAGGTTGTCATGAAAGCAACACAGTATCTCCTACCTCAGTTATAACACTACTTGCAGGTCTCTCAAATGTCATGTGTGAGAATCCCTACCAGAAGCACAGTATTTCTTCAGCTGTATTAACAATGGCAGCAGAGAAGATGCAAGAGTCTTAAAAATCAACCAGGAAAAAATATGTTGAAAGTAAGATGGAATGAAGCAGTAATTTATTGTTCACTTGGCTCCTGCATCACAGTAAAGGGGCTCTTCCTACTTTACTCTGTATTTCGTATGACACGAATATCAACATCAAAGAAGCCTCCAGTTTACACTACTTTCATCTGTCCAAGCAGACATCAGAGCACTCCACTGCAGAATCATTTGTAAAGAAAAGGTATCTGCACAATGTGTTTAACCCAAATTAAAGTGAAGTTTGCATTAGGATCCGTGGATAACACAATACTCAGCACATGTCACACAGCTGTAACCTGAAGGCAGCAGTAAGAGAGAAAGAAGGCAACAGTTACCTGAGGCGAATCAAAAGGATACCGACTACTAAACTTAAATAAAAGCTGAAATTTCTCCCCTTCATAGAGTGTTCCTGGAGCACCTTCCATGTCTACAATCCACCTAAGGAATAGGTGAGAAAGCTGTTAGCATTGTGGACTGACAAATTAATACTTCTACTCCTAGAGCACAGGATTAATCAAATCAATCACAGCCAGACCATCTAACTTCCCTTCTAACACTGTAACAATCACAAAGGTGAGCAATACATCAAGCTTGTATTTGAAAGAAACAAGCTTGGTGTTTTGCATACAGGCACTGACACAGTGATGCAAATTATAAATGTAGTTATGACTTGAATTGTACACAGACCTGTCAGTTCCCAAGAAATGGCTGTTAATGTGAGACAACAAAGCTGAAATAAAAAACCTGCTTGAAAACTTAACAGGTTTGGAAGGAAACAAGCTAGTACACATTCTCTTTTGTGTTGTTTTTCTTTTCTGTCAAGGAAAACATCAATACCATTTATTAAAATAACATCTGTAACCAAGGGAAAAGGGCAAAGCTCATCTTGTACTTACATCTGTGAAAAACTCTGAAATTAAACAGTATCTTGCACATAATGGAACCAAAACTGGAGAAGTTAATCATGTAAAAATTAAAATGTCCCAGCAAATTAAAAAAAAAGGCAATTTGAATCTATAATGAAGATAACACCTCAGCATATCAGTGTTCTTCTTCCTCTGCTTCTGCTCCTTCCACCATAATAAAATTAAAGTAACTGACAGGTGGAGTTGCTGGGAAAGAGGCAGGTGGTGTTGCATGTGAGGGTTTTATTATTGTTGGATTTACATTGTGGTTTTTTTAATACAGCTCAAACCAGATGCTTTGAATATTGTTCAACACATACAGCAACACTTTGCTATCTAACTTCTATGATTTTAGAGTTCTACTGTTGACCACTTAATAGCATCCTTTGCAGCATCACTTTCCCATTTTTGGTTTTTCACCTTTAATTGGGTTTTACAGATCTAAGCAACAGAATAACGCAAAGACACTACAAAAATACTCAGATAGGTTTACATCAACTCAAGGAAGGCAGCTGAGATTTTGCAGAACAGCAGTGTACTCAGATAAGTCAGCATCTCCAGCTGGCTGCTCTGATGATCCTATCCCAACCTCGCCATCCTCCTGTCATATATACTCTTCCTCTGTACTTAAGCCATGCACATTTTTTTTTCTCTCTATCACTCTTTGGGGGTTTTTTGCTGGTAATGTTGTTGTTGTTGTTTGTTTCAGCTTTTGGCTTTTCTGAGAAAACCTGCATATTTAATAAACTGCTAGCTCTCACACCCTTCAAGAGGAATGCATCTTCAACAGGAGCACGGTGATGGTTGTACAGTAAAGGCTGATGAAGTACGTTTCATATTTTAAATTTGTGAAGATGCCTTTGATTCAATCTATCTACACTCCAGATCATTTTATCTCCTCTTATGCCTTCTGCTTTTACATTTATACACAGTGCACCAATACTCTTTAGATTTATTGGTTCTTGTGATCCAGAACATCCACTTTCAAGTTTTTAAAATAGTTTACTAAGTAGAAGATAACTTTGCCTGAATATTGCTCCTTTTATGGTCAAGGAATCACTAGAACCCATATTTCCTGTGTGCTTTACGGTTTAGCCTTCTCAAATTTCTAATCCTTGTATATTTAAAATAAAAGATTGCTCAGTGTTTTAAATTACCCAGTTATATCATGGGATCCAATTATTTTATTCAACATCTTTAAAACCCAAGCAAGTCACTACACAAATTTTTAAGGTAACTGATTCAGTAACTTGATTAGTGAGCGCAAAACACGCTACCTGACACCAAAAACTCTCAAAGAGAAAAAAAAAAATCATTTTACTTGCGACAGGAAGCTTCTAAAACAGCAACAATTTCAAAATCTAGCATGGCAGTAAAGAGGAAGTTTTTATGTGCAAGGCATTGAAAGGCATAAAAATTGTAGAGGGCAGAAAATATAACGAGGTAGTACTCTGGAAACAGAGATATCTCTTTCCATCTGCTCTAAACTTTGATTTAATAGTTTTTGTTGAAATAAGTGAATACCACTTGCAGTGTTTGATTGACTCATTTTTGCAGAAAACTAAAAAATGCTATTTCAATTTGTTTTAGTCATATTCATCTGCATGGAGTATCACAAAGGTCAGCATCATTTCAAAAGAGTGAGTGTTTAACTCAGTAGATGAGTCTCAGAAAAGCCTCATGTAACATGGTCTGAGTGCCACCACCCAAAATGCAGATGTGAAAACATCAGAATTCAGCTCTGTTTAAGCTCCATCGATCAATAACAGTCCAGAACATACAGCCTGAGATCTAGTCATATTCATCTGCATGGAGTATCACAAAGGTCAGCATCATTTCAAAAGAGTGAGTGTTTAACTCAGTAGATGAGTCTCAGAAAAGCCTCATGTAACATGGTCTGAGTGCCACCACCCAAAATGCAGATGTGAAAACATCAGAATTCAGCTCTGTTTAAGCTCCATCGATCAATAACAGTCCAGAACATACAGCCTGAGATCATACTCTCATCCATGTTTACATGTGTTAAATTTTTAACTCAAAAATGAAACTAAGAAAGTTATGAGAAAAAAAATGTCAACAGTCTGAATTTCAGTCAATTAAAATTAGATTAATACCAAGAACAACAACTGTTCATTTCAATAGACACAGAATATTTTATCATGTTTATCATGTTTCATGTATTTATCATGTATCTCATTTCATGAAACACTGAGAAAGCCAAGGCAGAGAAAAAACTGCCAACAAGCCTACCCAGACAATTTTGCTTTTTAAGAAGTTTTCTCCACTTGCTTTAGAGAAAGAGGTGATGGAAATTAACAGCTATGACATATATTCTATTCAAGTATCACAGATCTCTAAAACTCCATTATCTCAATAAATCTAGAAGAATTTCAGAGGTTAGTAGCTATGAAAGATTGTTAATTTTTTTTTTCTAAAATATGCAGAAGCTTTTACCAATTGACAGTTTGTTAGACAGTAAAATGCCTAATAAAAATTTAATAAATTCACTATCCCATTTCTGAAAGTGTCCAACACATTACTAAGGAGAACAACATTTCATTGCCTAGACTAAAAGCAAAAATTCACAATGTTACTTGGAGTAAGTGGTGGAAGTGTGAAGAGAACTTCTCATTACTTAGTCTTTTCAGCATGATAGCAGAAATAAAGTGGTATATATACTTACTGTGTAATTGAATTTTGTACACTCTTTTCATCTAGAGTCATTCCTGGAGGTGGATCATTTTGAAATGCCAATAGTTCTTTTTGTAATCGTTTCTATAAAGAAATTGTATGGAATATTTGAAATACTAAATAAAGTTCAACAATAAACATGCATACTTAAGTACATTTCATCAATTTTTGAAAGGTAAAGGGAGTTTTATTTGGCAATTTAAAAACAAAGCAAAATTGAAAGGTGAGGAAAAAGGATGACCCCTCTCCTATAAATTTAATTTAAAAGACACAGGCAAAATAAGTTACAGGCTTTAAACTTACTTTTTGGATAAAATGCAATGGTACTTACATTTGCAACTGCAAAGGGAAGAGCTATTGTGTTACAAACTACACAGAGGTATAAATGATTCTGTCATATTACAAAAATATCTATGAGAGCTCTGCTCATAGCAACGAACATTTCATATTTACACAACAGCATCAGATTTATAATTAAATCTACAAGACTTTAACAGCACAACTTCCTCCTCTAAGTAATCTAAGACACTTCCATTTGGCATCTGTGCAAGCTTTTGCCTTGCTCTAAGTCATCCCGGAGGACAGAACAGAAAACTAAAACAAGACTATTTAGATTGCACAACACAGACTAAAAACTTTATAGTAATTGCATTTTAGAACCTACAGAGTCACAGCACTCATTAAAGTGTTATCACAGTAGCTCAGGTAATTCTTGCCTATTTTGACAGAGGTAAATCTGTCACTGCAACCATCAGTTTCTCTAATAACTACCAGAACTGTTTCTTACCATCTACTGAGCAAGGGAAATGCAACCTCTGTGAAGTGCTGTCATTGGCACTGCTCTGAGAGTCTATTTTCTCCATATAAACAGTTACACAATATGTTTTGTCATTTCCAAGCCATCTAGATGACAAAAAGTTCAAGGCTTTCTCATTTCTACTGTCCTTTTTCCTGCCAACAATTTTAAGGTTACCATCTACAAGTTCACTTCACCCACACTACAAGTCAAAATGATCTTATACTCCAAAGGAGTAAAAATACATGGTTTAGGGATTTAGTACCTCATTTCCATTCAATATCTAATTTTTTGAAACACAGTTTTATCATACATTTGTAGCTGTTTTCCAGTGTTTAGTAGAACTTCAAAAATTCCCAGGGGAAAATAAAGTGTTGATTTGTCAACACAGAAATGATTCAGTATCCCATCGAATATATTTGAAATCAGACTACAATGAATTCAACCACACAACTCATAAAGAAATTCACAATTTACATTCTGAAAACACTGAAATAACTTTCTGTCTCTATCAAGCAGCCCTGAAAACTTCCTTGGGTTTCTATATTGAAACTTCCTACTTTGCACTGAGATATAATACATGCAAACCCAAAAGAAAACCCATTGCTAGCATTTTCATAAGCTACAGACATTGCTCACACACTGAAAAACAGGTTAGAATCCTAGTGTTCACCTCTTTCTTTCTACCCAGATTAAGGAAACACTAACAGTGTTTCCAACACCACTATTATGAACCAAAATGCAAAGGAGCAAAGTTACATAAATCCTTAATTTGAATGTCAGAGATGTTTTGAAATCAGTTCTCTTTTTGGCTCTTCCCCAGACCACCATCATATAAACCTCAAAGGCAGTCAACTTGTGTATGCTTTGTTATGTAGAGAAATATTTTAAAAGTTCAAAGATTAAAACCTTATATGACAATGGAAATTCAAATTCCCCCTGAGAGGAGATTTGGAAACATTGGTTAAAAAATAGCAAAGAATATATGTATGTAAGAACAGAAAATAATTCAGTAGATCCATTTACTTATACATGTATAGACCAGGTATACAACTTTGTCTTTATAAAAATGAGACTAAACCACATTTTAGAATTTAATTAAAATCAGAAACATTAAGCTATCGGTGTCTGAAAGTGAGAAAATTTTGTCTGTTCTGTATCCTAAAAAAAATTTCAAATTACCAACACTCAAAATATTATCTAATTTCAGGTTTGCACCTTTGGCCCCTTCTCCAGCAACCGTTTTTTCAGTCTAACACAAACTCAGTCATGCTTTTACCCATCTCACTAGTGCAAAAATATCCTGTTTCACAAGTTTTTCGTTCTCACATTCTATGTTTATGGTCCTTTCTAAACAAAAAAGCAAAACAAACAAAACAAAACAAAAGTAGCAAAAGGAAAAAATAATTAAAATGTATATTTGACCAGCAGAGCGTCACTGCAGTGCTCTGTTCCTCTGATCCTAAAACGTCTGCTGACACTGGCATGAGGGCCTATCCATTCAGCACAAATAATACATACAGACAACATACTGCTTCTCATCATTTGCAATTCAAAGCAAAATTCAAAAAATGTATCTCAGAGAAATAGTAGGAAATACTATTTACACTTTGGGTCAAAAGTGTCACATCGAACAGATCATATTTTTAAAGACCAGAAAGAAATTACTGTTTCCCAGTCAGCCAATTCAAATAACTATCAACATAAGCCAGAAAAGGAAGGTCAAAGAAGGCATAACCCCTCCCACTCATAAAAAATCCTGGACAACTGGAAAAAACTGATGAGGAGAAGGCTGCGGTACTAAACAATTGCATTGTTTTGGTTTTGCCTCAGTCTTCAATGGCAACCTCTCTTCCCACACCACTCAAGCAGATGGACAACAGGAGGAAACAAAGTCCCTCCCACTTTAAATAAAGGCCAGGTTCATGACCACTTAAGGAAGCTGAATCTAAACAAGTCTCTGGGACCCAATGAGCTGCATTCCAGAGCCCTGAGCAGAACTGGTGGATTTAGTTGCCAAGCCACTTTCCGTATTTGGTCAGTCATGGCTGTCAGGTGAAGTCCCAGCTGACTGGAAAAAGGTCACTGAGACCTGTCAGCCTCACCTCCCATGCCTGGGAAGTCCAAGGGAACATCCTCCAAGAAGCTGTACTACGACACATGCAGGACAGGGAAGTGATTCAGGACAGCCACCACTGCTTCACCAAGGCCAGGTCCTGCCTGACCAACCTAGTGACCTTCTGCAAAGGAGTGACTGCATCAGTGGGCAAGGGAAGGGCTGCAGATGGCATTTATCTGGACTTCTGGTAAGTCTTTGACATGGTCCCCCACAACATCCTTCTAAGTTGGAGAGAGACAGATTTGAGGGGTGGACTGTTCAGTGGATAAGGAATTGGTTGGACAGTCACATCCAGGGGGCTGGAATGAGATGAACTTTATAGTCCCTTCAAATCCAAACCATTCTGTAATCAGTTCCATCTGACCTCTATTTGCAGCTCTCAGTGGAAATATCAATAAATTAAAAGAAATCTATGCCATTCCCACATAAAGCTGAAAAGAGCATGTTCAGTAGAAAATGAATGTGTTATCTATTAAGTTACAGAAACTCAATAACCCAGACAACTGAGACTGTAACACTGTCAGCGTTATAATGAAAACAATTTATAGCAAATAAATTTATCATATTGAAATAAGGGAATCCACAAAAACTCCTAGGATTATTTATTAAGCATAGGAAACTCCAGTGCCATTCTGATTAATGGTCAGCTCTTAGCTCCACACTGGATAGGAGAGGAAAGGATGCAGAGGTGAAGAAACATACACCACTTCTGGACTTGCTCTTGATTCAGAGAAATATCCCAAACAAAGCCAAGTTTCAGCAAAAGGCATTATTTCCTTCTGCCTTACAGCAACCACTCGAACCCCATGTCTGCCTAAAGAACCTGTATTCTGTTATCTCCATTACACTGCATCTCAGCCATGCTCCCTCCCACATAAAGAGGTTCTCACCCTAGAACTGCAGACAGTCAAGACAGAAGAGCAACAACTGCTATTAAAAATGACAGAGAAGTTCTTAATTTTTCTTATCTCCAGCTATACTGACTATCTGGATAATTTGCCTTGATATTAAAGATCAAAGTAAGCATCTTGTAATAAATTCCCAGATTTCTCCAGTAGTCAATGACAAGAATTCTGAAAGTGCTAAACAGTTCAAGTGGAAAAAAATGCTTCAAAGATTTCCTAAGTATTAATCTTGCCACTACAGATAGGAGTAAGGCAGTCTATATATGAAGATAATTACTTCTTGTGGACCAACAGACGCATTTAAGATGTGATTAAGGCCATTATTTGCTGGGGGCTTTTTCCCCAGCTGGAATACTAAAATATACTCTATATTTCAAAATGCTCTACTACTCCATTAATATACAAGTTAATCATTCCTAATCTGATGAACATATCTGGTTATCTTTAACAGGTTTTTACCACACACTTTCAGAATTTGTTTTCTTTTCTGTCAAACATCAACTCAATTATTTCTGTACAGAATAACAAAGAGCTGCCTATAGATCTTTTCCAGAACATGAAAGCACTCTATAGCAACTGGAACAAAACTGCAGAGTGCACAAAGGGCCTACTAACCAGAATTCATTCAATCAGTGAAAAAAAATGTTTTAAGAAACAGACTAAGTGATATTTAGGAAACAATCTTTAAATCAACTTCTCTGGTCAATGCATTCCAGTGTTTCACTACCCATGGTATAAAATGTTTCTTTTGTATCTTATCCAAATACGTCATGTTCCAATTTGTATCTACTGTCCTTCGTCTTCCCAGTGTGGCTCTGTTTTCCCTTGATACCCTCCTATTATGTTTTTGTAGACATCAGCAAGAGCTCTCATTTGCCTTCTCTTCCTGTGGCTGAAGAAACCCAGTCCCCTTGGAGGTCATGCAGTTCAGCCCCAGCCACCCTGCCTGTCACCTGCTGGACTCTCCCCAGACCGCCAATTCCGTCCTGCTCTGCGGCTCCCTAACACAGCACTGCGGGTGTGCTCTCAAGTGCCAGAGAGAGGGCAAGAATCACTTTCCTCGAGCTGCTGGCTCCGGGCTTGCACAGAGCCCAATGTGCACCTAGAGATATTCAGAGAATTTGAAGACATTTTCCACAGATACTATGAAGGACTCTGTTTTTCCTTCCTCTCTTTCTTACAGTAATTAGTCTCTTCTTGTGTCTCATTAATACAGAAACAGGATTATCAGGAGACTGATCTAGCTTTAAAAAAAAGCTAAGCTCTTAAATGAAGCCCTTAAAGACTAGATTCATACAGTTTAATTAGGAAACTGAGTTCCTTGTTACCACAGTAATTCAGAAGACCTCTGAAGTTTAAATTCAAAAACTTGAAATTAATTTCTCTTCAGTGTTGAATAGTACTTGCTGATCAAAAAGGTCAGAAAGGACATGAATTTTCTTACAGCAACATAGTCTAAACACACTTAGCCTTCAAGATTCGAACATATTTTAGAAAAACGTGACTCTGGTATACCAAGCCTACACACAACAGCTACAAAAAGACTTTAAGTTGCTCAAATTGAGCATTTGAAAAGGAACAGTTTCAGCAGTGGAAAAGCCTTTCTTATATTTGACAGCCATGAGTGCACAATTGTTATTTTTGTTTTTGCAAACATTCTAGAAAATTAGCAGCAATATACACAGCAGGACAAAATATAACAGATTGAGACTTTCCAGACAATTTTAAGTCTCATTTGTAGAATCTTATAAACTTAAGACTTAAAGATACCTCTCCATCTTCCTAACATAAGGAAGTTATTTTAAAAGCCTCTAGCATTTTTTCACATCACTTTATCTCTTGTCTTTATAAATGGAAGAATTTGCTTTACAGTGAGATATCTAGGTGAGTTGAATGAATTATTGTCAAGCTACTTCTCTTAGGCTTCATGGACACAAAAGCATTCTTTTATTTTTTTGAGCTCACATCTTACCTTTCCCAATCTCTACTCAAGCAAACACTTTCAAGTCAATGCAGACTGCCCAGAAAATACCCTTTGGCAGGTTCACTCCATTGACAGAGCCAAACACCCCCTCTCAATCAGACATCCAGTCTAAACAACCAACTGCAACTTTGATAACTTGTGGCTTTTATGGTTTCAGAAAAAATACAGTCCACATAATTGATACCACATTTTTCTTGTGTGCTTATTCAAATGTCACACTAACACCCATGGAAAATTTTTGCACAGTTGAAATACAGCCACTGCTCCTCTTTCGCAACAGCTAAAGTCCAATAAGAGGGGAAAATCGTGTTAATTCAATGTGATTTTTTTTCTAAAATCCATTTGGTCTATTGTGTGTTATAGGTATCAGAGACTCTCTGGTCTAGTGATTTACAGAAGTCAAACTTTCACATGACAGTGGAAAAACAAAAATAATATTTATCATCTGGAAACTCTCTCAAAAGAATTGTCAAAAATCTCAGATTCAGTCACTCAAACACTTTTAAAAAGCAAACCAACCCATACAGTTAAATTTCAGAGACTGACATAATATCCAGGGTCTACAAGATATTGAATCTGCCCTTTTTATCTGGCATGCTTTGTCATCAGTTCAAGTATTTGTCAACTATTCTGTGCTTTCCTTTCCTATTTACAGGCCCATTTCTTCCCTCATCTTTCTTATGATTTTATGAACATCTTTTAATGCTTTTCAAATAGACCAATTTAAAACAATGAATTGTGACTAGATTTCACTATGTGCTTGCCCCTTTAAGAGGAATTACTTAGTTTCACTTTTCTGTTCCATACAAAGCCTCCTCAATCTTCAAGTCACTAAATAGGCCCTCATTGCCATATTTACTTTTATTATTATTCCTATTTTTTTCCATATTGATACAGCTTGATACTATACATTAGTATTTTTTTCTAAAAACCTGTAGCCCTTCAACACTCCAGCTGTATTAAAATATGCATAACTAAGTCAATACCACAACTGCTTTTGGCTTTTTCCTTACCATGAATCAGGAATACCATTTTTTAATCACACACTCAAGTTGCTTTCAGCCTCTCAACCAGCTCCTTCAAGTCAAAATACAAGCTAGTGCAGCTATTCATGCCTAAAATAACCCCCAAACAGATGTTTTCCATACATTGATATGCTCTTGGGAGCTGTGCTTGCTTTACTGTCCTTTCCACATCACAAGACACTCTTTTCAATGTTTCTGCTAATCCATCGTAAGATTTCATATAGAACCACCTTTCCTGCTTGTCCACTTTCTATTGAAAGGGACTGAAAGAAAACAGGCTGCAGACTTGTACAGGAATACATGAAGGATGCCTAGGCAATCTGACTTTGGTATTTTCCTCATTTTTGAGAGAGAATTTTATGCTTAAACATTCTTTTAATACAACTTTAAAGTAAACCAGAAATAAAATGTACCAAATTGATAAAAACATTCACTATCTAGAGGGAAATAGCAGAGTAACAACATCAAAACCCACGGCTCATTAACAGCACAGTCCTTCAGCTAAAGGAATAATCACTTGCAAAAGGCAGAGGAATGATGTAACCAGTAGTTTATAGAAGTATTTTCAAAAAGGTGGAAGTCTTTCAAACCAGGATTACTTATTCACCTATCTCTACAGGAAAGGGTGAATCAGGGATGAAATCAAAGAACACAGCTTAACACTGATCCAAGCATCACTTCCAAAAGGAGTTTATTCAAGTACTTGAGACATGACTGACATAGCAATGGTTTGTATCCTGTTGCTAATTCTGTCAAACGGGATTTGTGCAACTCCTTCAATTATCCTCCACAGATTTTCTCATGTATCAAACTTGTAAGACTTCTTAAAGCATAAGGAAAAAAGTATACAAAATTAACTGGTGCCAGTGGAGTAAAATTTCTGACAGCTCCCCAGACAGCTCACAACCACCTCTATCATTTCTATCCTGACAGACAGCACTCACTGTCTGTCATGGTTTGAGTTAAATATATGTCTGAAGCCAGTAGCTTCTAGCAAAAATACACACTCCTCTTTCTCCAAACTGGCACACATCTTACTTGGTCACCTCTGGAACTGGGGAGGTAACATCACACTTGAGTTTATTCTTGGTGAATCCCATACAGAAGCAGGCAGGGCCAAAGCAGGTAAAAAGATGCAACATGTGAAAAGGGAGAAGGGTCAGCAATACATGACACGAAGAAATTTATAGAGTTTTTCAATAAGACTGTTTCAGAATTAACCTCAGAAACAGGTAGTTTGGTCACTGTGTACGACTGAGCTGTGTTATAGTACATAAATGCCTATTAAGAGATACAAAATTATTTCACTGGTCTGTGAGTCCCTGTTAGCTACCTCAAGTGTCAATAACCTATATTCCTAAAGCATATATGGCAACATCACCATCACATTGCCCAAAACTAGGGATCTTTTTTCTGATTCTACCACAAACAAGGGACATAGACAGACATGTCAACAGACTTTAACCACAAGCCCTCACAGTGAAGTAATACAAAGGTATCTTCTTTACCCACCATGAAAACTTATCTAGCTCTTTAGGCATGTGAAAATTACCTTTCTCAATGCCTTTAAAAAGGAGTATCACAATATCAGGAGTCTATTTTCAGTTCTAAGCCCATTTTCAGAACTCTTACAACAGCTTTGCCCCTCCCTTGGAAAAGTGGAGCACAGAGAGTTAAAGTTTAACAGAGCTATGGACAAACAAAAACGTGTACAGTGAAGTTAGGGGGTCACTACCAAGAACAATTTATGTGCATCTAGGCCAACCAGCAAGTGTTGCTTCAGGTAGCATTTTATTCTTCGTAATTGGAGTGTACATACAGTGTACATACAGTGGTATATTGGCTCTGCTGATTAGCAGTAATATAGTAACACCTTAATCCAATCAAGTCTCAATGTGTGCCCATACTCCTGTCTTATTATCTTTCATCAGCTGAAATTACAAACTTTGAAAAGGTAAATGATACAAAGAAAATCAAATTGCAATTCTTGAATGCTACACTTTTTGGTGTTTCGAGAAATGTAGCACGAAATGTGCTGTGTCTTAAATGACCAAGATCTTAAATGAGTAAAGTAAATGATGAGCTTAGTCAAATACTTTACCTACAAACAACCTATTTCAGGGATTTTCCTTTTTATAGAGAAATAAAGTAAGAAGGAGAAAAGCTGAGTTGATTAAACCCAAAGCAGACACAGTAAAAGACATGATATATAAGGAAGTCGTAAGAATTTGGTAGAAAGTAGCTGGGGGAAAAGCAAAACTACCAGTAGAGCAGAAACCTACAAGCAGAGCAAAAAATGGAAAATGGGCAAACAGCTTCCTTTCACTTCTTCTGGAGGAAATGTTCCATTGCCACACCTTATTTCACCATTAAAACAAGATGTGATGGGCAATTGAACTAAAATGTGGTGGCCTTTTCAACTGGACTGGGCAGAACTCAATAGCCACGTCTGACAAAGTTGTATCATGACAATACGAAGAAACAAAGATGGAACAGTAACTCTGCAGAGGAAGCACGAAGGACCAAAACACCTGCACTTGAATTGTGTTACAAACCTTCTGTTTCGAGGCACTCAAATTCCCTTCTCTTTCTCGCAAGAAACTGAATGTAAGAAAGGAATTGTCTTCCAAGGCCAAGCCTTCCAGGACACTGTAAACTCAAATCTTCATAGGGCTCAGAGATCAAAGAGGAAGAAAATTAACTCATAAATAGTTAGAAGTTAAACATTAATCCCACAGGGGCTTCACTCTTCTGTTTTACATTGATAAAGCTGCTGCACCCTCGGGACACCTAACAATATTTCTTCTCTAACTATCAAAACTCCCTTCCACATCCAAACATTTAAATGTACCCAAACTCTGTTAGCACCAAAACACTGTCAGTAATATGATAAAATCCTGGCAAAGAATCTACATTTTGCTTATGAGCTACAGGCTGTCACCTCCTCCCCCATTCAAGTCATAAAATGTTTCACAAAAAACATCCTTTCTGTTTTGGAGAAGTTTTTACAAGCAGGAGACAGACACTGCAGAGACAAACAGCAACCTTGTTCCAGAACAGGAGCTGATAACAGGCTGTAATGACAGTGCTGTACAACACCACTATGTTGATTCATAAGCAAAGCTGTTGCTTGATGGCTGGAACAAGCTACTTAGCCCAAGAGTGTAAGACCACTATAACTCTATTTTCAGTATTTCAGTTTCTTCCATTCATGTATTTCTTACTGAAAAATGCCTCAACTCCATAATATGAAGTCCTAAACACCAGATAGTTACACTTTTCAGACTAAACTCCTGTGCAGAAAAAAAACCCTAGCACATTTTAAACAGTTTAAGTATTCTGAGAACTCATTGCACGTTACTTCCTAATTAGAAACGTAACTTAAAACACCAAAAAGTGCTCAAACAGAAGAGAAACAACATAAAGATTAACAACAGTGACATTTAAGGAAAAGTTACGTGCTACACCCCATCTCACTACTTAAGAAATCTAGAGAATGACAGTTCCTACAAATAATAAAAAATTCCAGTCAACCAAGTCATTCAAGGAAGTCCTTGCAGATTCTATCCCATAATTCAGGTGAAATCATTTGCTCCAGATTCTCAAACACATAAACTATCCAGATACTTGATTATCACAACCCTGCATGAATTTTTCCTATCAAAGTTCTTCTAGTAAGCTGTAACCAAGGCCCAGAGGAGGAAAGATTGTCTGGGTGCAGTCAATTAAAGCTTCAGCAAGACATGTAACAAAACAGCTCCAGAAAATACTCTGTCCATTAAAAAGTAATACTGGGATTTTAGCTCAAAGAATTGTTTTCCAGTTTTATCTATTTTTGGCTGAATAGCAGGTTTTCAATCTATACTGAGAATGCAGAAGCAGATTAGTCTCCTCCTCATTTCTAATAAAACATGTTAACATCTGGCAACCCAGTTCTAATGTTATTTCCTCAGACCAGTCCAGACTTCAAGATCTCAATTCAGGCATTCTGCACATTTCTCTTGTTTTAAAGGAACCAAATGGCAATGCAAGAATCTTTTTATCAAGCTACTTACAGTAAGTTTCCATCACTCATCTTTTGTTCTTCTGAGCATTTAAAAACGTAAAAAATCCAGTTATGGACTGAGGGTGGTGGGAGGAAGGATTGTTGATTTCTCAGTTTGATAACAAATATTATCTTCATATGCTCCAAGATATTCTGAAACATTTGACTGAAAGGTCAAAGCAACAGTCCTCTTTAAAAGGGAACAATATGCTTGACTTAAACTCACTGAGATCACTCACTGAAATCATAACTACAGCATAATTAAAGATAAATCACAATAACTATACACACAAAAGGAAACATTCTGTACTTCAGTCTGAAAAGCTTTTTGCCAGATAATCAAATTTTTTTACAATGAACCTATCATTTGAAAGCAAATTAAGTGGAATCCACTATTGCAGAATGAGACGAAACTGACAGCGAGTCATCTGCTTTGTAAATGGAGTCTTTAAATGCACCGACGCCCAGCACAAGCTTCACACAGCAATAAAAAGTCAACCACAGATTATTTTATCTTTTAAGGAAAAGAGTCTGGCACTACTTGAACTGCTTCAGTTAAAGAAATTAATTTAACACAATAGGGAAAGCTGGCACAATGAGGTCAACCATATATTTACCAGGGAATTTCCCATCCTTATAAAAACATTCCTAAGGCTGGTAACCAAGATAAAGTGTTCTACACTGACAAAAAAACATTTTAGAGAGAATAAGAGGCAAAATGTTAGAAGTAGCAAACAGTAGCAAACAAGATTTAAATACTTATCCAATCTACATCCCTAAATATGACAAGGGGAGAGTTTCTAACTTAAGAAGGGGCAAGGAAACTGAATGGATTTAGATTTCTTATTACTGGCCATCAATTCCTAATGAAGAAGAAATAAATAAATCAATGTGAACATGTAGCTTCAAATTCTGTGAAGCATTTTATTCCAGCAGACTTTCAGGGACAGTATTTGCTATGCTCTAGTAAACTATTATCATCATTTATTGACATATATACAGATTTTCTTCTTGAGGCTGATTAAGCAGCATTTTTAATTAAGTTGAATAAAAAAGATGACAAACAACTTTGTATTTGTAATCACTCAAGGAGAAACAATTATTTTTTAGTACTGTGTATGAAAGGATGAATAGCTAGCATTCTCAATGAGATCATTAATTAGCAAAAATGAGGTGTCTCACAATTCCTGACTTACCACCACTAACTTCTGGCCTTTCTTTACTAACATATTAATATTGCTCTTAGGAAGGCAAATTATAAGGTTCTCTCCCTTATTTTCCTGCTATCCCTCACTGATACCTGTTTTTCATGCCAATAATTAAGGTCACCTGAGGAAAAACAAGCAAACAGAAAAACAAACTGCAAAGGCTTGCACAGATTCCAGAACACATTTTTGAACAAAGCACCCGTTTAAAAAAACCCCAACAAACAAACAACTGCAGAGGCTCGAACAGATTCCAGAACACCTTTTGAAAGCCCTCAACTATCAAAAGCAGGCAGAAGATGTTACTTGACCTTCATTGATCACAAAACGTTGCTTACTGGCTCTTTTTATTTGAAACATTTATCCTATTTATTTTCATTTGCTTTCAGTAAATGAAGTTGCAATAGGTTTCAGCAAATAGACAATACTACCTCTTCCTCCCTTCAAAAGACAAAAACTCTATATCCTGCTGACAGTTCTGTCACAGTCCTTCACTACTTCAAAGCCGTGCAAGATGCACAGAATTTCTGGCTCCAAGCACTGAGCAAAAGACCTTCATCATCCTCTTGCCCTGTGCCCCAGTGGAAACTTCAGCCTGTAATCTGCTTGGGTGCTCATCTCTCAGCTGCAAACCGAGGCTGTGTGAGAGACACGATCTAATGATCTGAAGGCATTTATGTTTGTTGCAGCCTGTGACGATGGGAAGGTAAATTCAGTGGGAATTCTCTCTCTTTCACATGAACAGGGGGAATCTGGGGTAGCTACCAGTATGGCCTATACCTGTGTATTATATAGGGAAGACAGATCCTTTAGTCTAAAAGTCTTAGCTCAGTAGAATTGGAGCAAACAATTAAAGAAAGTACTTGATCATCGAGTTTCACACATTGTTTGAGCTAAGCTGCTTTAGCTTATTAATTACAAACTCACAGAGCCTTCCAAGGGAGCAGCTTAACAAGACAACATTCCCTGGCTCTTGCAAATGTATTGTGTTCTATTTTTCTCTTCTCAGAACTTGAATAGCTAGGCCTAAGCACAAGATACTATAAAACTCTGAGCAAAAAATAATTGCAATCAACCAGAATTATTCTTCTTTACAACAAAGACACGTCTACATTTTTTCCTGATTGAAATCATACACATTCATGAGATATCAGTGTGACAGGTTGAAAGCATCCATGGGTTTTTTTTTACATTTTAGCTGTACAGTTGGTCTATTTATAAGGAAGAGCTGCTGATAATGCTCAGGGACACTGGTTTCTATAAATTTTTCTACTACCGCTTTCTTAGAAGTGAATTCTTCCAACCTAGCTCAAAAATTCTGCAGCTGCTGCACAGCAAAGTATTTCCCAAAATTCTATTTACACAGGCAGATACAAAAACAAGCAAATGAGGCTCCTTAGGGCCTAAAGCCATAACTTTTATTTTGTTTATCATATGGTTATATGCCAAAGCTAATATAACACACATCAGTACAAACTGATTATCAAAGGTGATGTAGAGGACTAACAATCTCTTAGTGGACAGGAGAAATGATTTTTACTCTCTACTAATTCTGGTCTCAATTATGGCACTTGCATTTCTCAGTTTAAATAATCACTGAAATTTTTATCTTCAATAGTATTTCACCAACAGAACTACTAAATACTTTATTGACTACAAATAATATCATTCTGTTTATATCCCAGAATTGGTTATATAGCTACAGCACCCACTCATTTCCTTTTTTGCTTTTTTCAAACAACACAAATAGCATCCTGTACTGTGACATTTAACAGTACAGAACCAATGTGCATCACCATCTAAGTTCCAATTGACTGAAAGCTTTCCTCACTTAAGGTTGGGGTTTGGCTTTTTCTGGAACACACAATAAAAATAGTTTAATATTTTTTCCTGGACAAAGCTTTTAAATAAGAAAAAATTATTGCCAAATCATTAAATAAAAACACTGCCAGTATTGAGCAATAAGTAATTGTTCTGAGAACAGCTGGAAACACAGAACTTCCACTACCACTAGAAGCCCAGGTAACGAATAGAAGGAAGTGTAACCAAGAGTGTCTGTATTTTTGCTGGAGATTTCAGTAGCCTGCAAATATTTTCCTCATTCCCCACCCCACTGACTGAAAACATTGGGGTGAAACTTGCGAGAAGTTTTCATATTGCTACTGGCTTGCACTCTGTGATATGGGTTCCTTGGGATCTCAAACTGAACAGGAATTCTGCATTGTCATCTCACACAGATATTTTATTAAATGGCTGCTTAGATGCACATTCTGAAAAACAAATTCTCTTGATGGAACAAGATTTTTCAAGTAGCACTTTATTTTGGTGTGTGCATGCAATTTGAGTGTAGCCCACCACAGCAGTTTTTGAGGTGTAACACAGAAGCACGGTGAAAGCGAATCCTACACTCTTCACTAAAGTTGTTTGTGCCATTAATTACATTAATCTGTACAATCAGATGTATTAATCTGTATTCAATCAGATGTAAATACCTACATGTAGAAATTTTATGTGCCTAACTTCACAGAATATATGAGAAGTTACTCTGGTGATAAAAAAAAATAAAACCATTCCTCAAAATATTTTCACAATTTCAAAAATAAATCCAGCGTTTGTAGTAACCTGGTATTAAAAGTAAAAGGAAGTGAAAGGTAAATTGTAATCATTAAGGTGTCAGTATTATCGATAAAGTCAATCTTTCAGATTTATGATGTAAATATTTCATATTTGCATGTTGAAGGAAAGTCTTTAATTATTTAACACTTTGTACAACAACAATGTATTTTCTGTACATTTTCAACTGAACTTCCTCACTCTATTTTTTACCTGCTCTACAATTCATAGTGCTGGTCCTGTGTTTCCAGCTATTCTGAGAACAACTGTTTACTGTTTACTATTTCTTTAGCATTTGCCTTTAAAGGTTTCAGATTACTAAAGATGCTACACCAAAATTTTCTAAAGCAAATCCATTCTATTCCCTTGTTCTACACTACTTACACCTTTTCAGAATATTTCTGTGTTTTTTTCCAGGAGAATGTTGCACAAGCTTGGGCTTTTTTTTGGGAAAATTCTTGAAAATAAGTGCTCTTCCTTTAAAGGCTTGTCTGAGAGTTTGTTCACATTTTTAAGAAAAAATATGATTTGCCTAAAGTTATGTAAACCAGGTTTAAACCAGTCCAGCAGTGGCAAATTAGCAACAACACTGTGGTTAGAAAACAAAACACAAGATCTCATAAACATTGGCTTATTGTATAAAAAAGGGTTACAGAAAATACCCATTTAAGACTGTCCACACAGACAAAAACCACAGTAAGTTTAATAATACCCATAATACCCATAAAGATCAGAATCACAAGTTTTACAAGTTACTGTGCATTCACTGAACTGCAGTAACTATTTGGGTCCATGCTCAGAGCCATTAGCAAAAAGAGGCAATTTGTTACATGTTCCAAAACTTCCCTAGTAGACTCAGAACAGGATAATCAGATAACTCTCATAACTTAATCCAAGACTTTTGAGTGGATCTGTAAAAATAAAATGTAATTAACCTGGGTTATCATACTGTTGTATAAAATTACAGCAGCTTAAGAAGTAACCAGAACTTGCTTTGTGTGCCAATGTATCATTTTTATCAAAAATATAAATAGTATTGTCATAATAGTACAGTGTCAGACCACTGATACAGTCAGAGATGGCAATGAGTTACACAAACATTTCAGGTAAACACTGGGTATTTAAAAACACTATAGTTCATCAGAAAAGGGACATTATTTTTGTGCCAGGCAACACAGATCTTAGAAGACAGCGCTAATTGTAATAAATTAAATTATTCTAAACCAATAAACACTTAAAATTATATATACACCGATTTCCTTTGTAAAACATTTTTCCACACTGAACAAGTAAATCTTAATTGAAAGAATAATTCAGAGCCTGGAAATCTTGCTCATCTGGGAGCATGTCTACAATAAACTTCCTAATTTTACTGCTCACTTACTAAATTTTTGTTTATGCTTCCTGTTTACAAGTCCTTTCCAATATGCTAAACTACATTATTAAATTAGTAGTTTACTAAACAGAGGAAAGAGTAATCAGAGCATTATGCATTTAGCAACATAAAGCCAAAAAACCTTCATAAACGTCCTTGAATTTCTTTACCGAGACAACAGAACATCATGTAAGAAAACAAAAAGTGTCATCTTACAGCTGGTATTTCTAAAATGAAAGCAGTTACAACATCAGACTTACCACGGCTGTCATTTCAGGAAGTGAGAACTACCCTCCCCACATCTGACGTTTAGGCAACATTTGTCATTCATGTATCCTCAACAACCTCATTTAATATGTAACCATTTTTCCCCTTTACAGAGGGAGCAACAGGAATTAGGGTGAGGCACGCTGGAGAAGGTCATTTACTAGGCCAGAAGCAGCGACACAGCACAGCTTTACCAAGTCCCTTTACAGAGGGCCTCCTTCCCAGTTCACAGCTGTCACTTCCCCAGTTTTCACACAGTTTTATAAAAACTCCTTAACAAACAATACTCCTCAATAAACTACAGCCTCTACTTTGCAGCTGGGCTTATAAAAGTCTGCACGTTAGAAGAAGAGCATTGCAAAAACCTATTTGCCAGACAGAGCTAATAAAACCAAGCAGATCTGACTACCTGCCTAAGCTACTGCTAAAAGAAGAACATTCTGTACAGTATGTCCAACTTCTTGATCTCGTTTCATTTCAGTAACTCTGAAAGACACACCATGAAAGGGGGGAATTATGCTTCTAAACTTCAGAAGAATAATTTTTATCCCACGAAGTTCAATGTTTTGACATTTTAATTCTTTTTAGCTATGCTAAATCCAGGTTATTAGGACAATTAAACAAATTTCATTCATTTTGCACATTCTGTCTGTGTTGCTCTATTACTAGTGACAAAAAATGCAAGCTATACTGGACCAAAATGAGAGAACAGGAGAGGAGATCTAGATGATCCAAAAAACAAAATGTAAAATTGTAAATATCCAATGAAAAGCAGAGAAGTTGCTGGTTAAATAAGGAAAGACAAGGGCCACTGCCACAAAACCTAGGGATCTTTTCTCCTGCCCCAGTCATAATAACGCACCACCCACTCAGAGCAGCACACAGTGAAAGTGATCTATTCTACCAGAGCAATTTCTGCAGCCCCTATTTAAGAACCCCTTCGGAGCAGGCATGAATGAATAATTCAGCTGGAAATACCTGTCAGGCAGCAGGATGTTCCACGCTACTGGACCTACAAGCAGCCCCATCCGGCCGAGAAAGCCAGACGCTACCTGTCCACAGAGCTGACACCGCGCAGCAGCCTCATTTTACGGGGAGAAAGAGAACCCCACAGGCAACACGCGGCTCGGAGCAGGGCACGCCTGTCCCAGCCCCCCTGTGGGGGGAATTACAGCGCCCTAACCCCGGAACTCGGAGCTGCTGGTCACGGTCCCCACGATGCCCCCGGGAGGGTCTCCCTGACCGCCCACATTCGCACGGCGCCCAGGGCAGCTGCGGCCCCCAAGGCCTGCGGGGCAGGGATCGCTTCGCCCTTCCCTCGCCTGCCCAGGCAGCGGCGGCATCGCTGCCAGACGCCTCCCTCAGGCGCCTCTCACCCCGCGCCCCGAGCCCGCTGCCTCCCCCCGCGCCCGCCCCGCCCGCCGCCGTCGGAGTCCCNGCGGTGCGGGCGGGCCCGAGGAAGGCGAGCGGCGCGGGCGGGCGGTGTTTGTGCGGCGCCGCGCCCGCCGCCTGCCAGGGAGGCTCGCCCTGCTGCCGGTGTCCGTCACCGCCACCGCGGGGGCACGGAGGGGCTCACAGACACACACACTCCCCCCCGCCGGCTTCTGTTTGTGGAGGTTTTTAGAGCTACATGTGCAGAGTGTTCAGTGATTCAGTTAATGCGGACTGTGCCCCTCCCTTTTGTGGGTTTCGCCGGGCTCCCTTCACGCCTGGCGTGCCCCGGCGGGAGGGGCACGGGATCACAGAACCAAAGAATATTAAGAAGTGGGAAGGGACCTTGAAGATTATCTAGATNTTGCAGTGTATCTAGATCCGCCCCTCCCTCCGTGGGCAGGGACCGCTCCCAGCAGACCAGGCAGCTCAGCGCCTCTGAACCTGGCTTCGAGCACTGCCGGGGATGGGGCGTCCATCAACCTCCCCGGGCAGCCTCTTCCAGCGCCGCACCACCCTCACAGTGGAGAATTCCTTCCTGATACCCACCCCAAACCTCCGCTCTCCAGTGTGCCCCATTACTCCATGTGCCGTCTCTAGGTCCCCGCTCAGGTCGGCCTGGGGCCGGCGGCGGGCGCTGCCCCGCGGGCTGAGGGCCCGGGAGGCCCGGCGGCCGCA
>VZRX01011558.1:85134-121113 GCA_013398075.1 Notiomystis cincta | reverse complement strand
AAGAAATTCTTTACTCAGAGACTGGTGAGGTGCTGAAAATGTTGCCCTGGGAGGCTGTGAATGCCCCATCCCTGGAAGTGTTCAAGGCCAGGGTAGATGGTACTCTGAACAACCTGATCAGAGAGTGACATCCCTGCCCATGGCAGGGGCTTGGAACTGGATGAACTTTAAATCTCTTCCAGCCCAATCCAGTCTGTCAGGACGACTGGGCTCCTCTGAGTTACATTTAAGATGCCCTTATGCTGCTATGCAGCCAGATTACAGCACAGAGTAGCAAGAAAACACACGGATCAAGAGTTTGATGGACACAAATTATCTCTGGAGCTCTTGCTTCAGCTAGCAATCCAGACAAACCTGCACAGGCAGTGTCTGGCTTTGGCCTGGTGTTCACCATAATATTATTTTAACATCTAAAGCCATTTGCTTCTTAAGCTTCATTTTGATGTGAATGGAATCATTGAACTAAATTAAACTCCCCAAATAACACATCCCAAAACCAGAGGATTTTTATAGGGTGTTCTCAGCCTTGCTGAGAGCTGGAATATGCAAGAAGACTTTGATGCATTTAATCTCCTTTGTTGCTGATCTCTTTTGGAAGCAAGCAGAAAATTCTTCAGTGTAAAGGGAACATGTTTTAACATCAACCTGGATCTCAAGATAAACAGCAGAAAACTTCAAATACAGATTAGAAACAGCTTACTCAACACAGAGACACACCTGAGCTTTTAAACATTACAATACTATTTTCCATTTAAATAGCAAATACACCCCCAAGTTCTACATGAACAGACCTAGCTACAGAAATTACTTCATCTCTATTCAAGTGCAGCCATCCTAGGTGGATGGAAGTGCACAGTAAAGTGGAATCTACAACACTTTAATATTACTTTTTTTTTTCCCTGTTTACAGCATGTCTTATAAAAGGAATCACTTTTTTTTCCTCCTTCAAAAATATCACTTTTTTGTAATCCAGTGGACTGTTCTACTGTCTTGGTTCTTTTTTCTTCCACTTGCTAATCAGTTTTTTTTTAATTGTGCAGATAAATTTTATAACAATTTTATTATTATTAGCACAAATATTGCTACAAAAATGAAAATGCATGGCTGGTAAATCTGTCTTGGCATGAAAATTCAGCATTCAAAAATTCAAACCACAGAATGACAGAAAACAGTTGGAATATTGGACACAAAATGTAAGATTTTGCTGCAGCTCGGGGTGAAACACCTTCAGTCCAGGCCAAGGCCAGCACTGCCCCGTGCCTGAACCAGAGAGCCTCAGCTCTGGAGTCTGTGCCTCAGACACAGGGAGTGGCAGGCAGTTCAGACAGGTCTGTCTGCACTGATCCAGGATGCTGCTCCCTGCCTGGCTCCCGACTCTCAGCAGGGATTACCAACACAAGGGATGGCACAACTGTCTCAGTACATCATCCACTGTGTCAGCTCAAAAACCTCTCAAAGCAGGTTCCTTCTCCAGCCTGTAAACTCGAGCCCTGAGACCCTAGCACATGCCACATCCTCCTCTAAGGCAGTGATTTCCAGTCAGAGAACAAGGCAAACATCTGGGACAGCTGTGTTTTAAATCACTGCAGTTAAATCTGCCAGAGCTTGCCTGCAGGAGTACTAAAGCACTGGCTCATTTCCAGAGGTACCTGGTTTTTCTTTGGAAAGTTGCTGTGAAATCCCTGAGCTGACACAAAGTGGAGAAGTTCTCCCTTGAGGAAACTGAAGAACCAGAAATCTGGTTCTTTTATCCTTAATTTCCTTTCCTTAAATCAAGTCTCTCCTCCAGAGGCTTTCCTTCTATTACAGTTTTTCTGACATGAAGTGTTTCCATATCCCTTCCTCTCACTCTCACAGAAACTTCCCTTTGCAAACATCCCAGCAGCCTGGCTGGGGACCAGACAGACCTCTGCAAGTAACTGTTCCCTTCTGCAGGATGGCAAATTTACTGAGCAAGAGAGACTCTAAATCCAACAAACAAACCATGAGAAAAGCATCAAACACATCTTGGTTGCATCTTGGCTACATCAGTAGCACCTGGATCTTTGCTTTAATTCTTTGCAGATGTGCAGAAGCACCAAGGTTTCCCAAGGAGCAGGACAAACTTTGCATGAGAGCTTGCAAGCAAGGTTATTATATTTTCATGGTGGCAAAGAGGGGATTAGGGGGCTCTCCTCACAGAGAGAAAAGCAGCAACAATCCATTTCTCACCTCTGATGCCAGTGAACATCTGTGCAAGCATCTTCACATATTACAAAATATATCTTGGCATTCTGAATTGGATTTAAAACATATACATGAGAGCCCAGGCAAGAAGAATCTAAATCCTGAAAGTTGGTGGTTTAATTTTGGTTTGGTGGTTTTTTGCCTCAAGTAATTGTGATTTCTATCATTCCTGGAATGTGTTTTGTCCTCTCTTGTGGGCTGCACTCATGGTTTGCCCACACTGCCAGGTGAACAGTGGTGAAACATCTCATGTGCAAGTACACACCAGCAAGCAGACAGTAGGGGTAACAACAGCAAAGTGTAAACCTGCTTGGGAGCTGGGGTGGTTCTTCAGCACAGTCTGCCAGCATCTGGCAAACTGTAAGGTAATCTTGTCCAAGACCAGTTTTAAGCAAAACCCAAATCCAGGCATAGAGCAGATTTCAATTTATCTTTCTTCCCCTTTTCTAACTTTTCATTATTAGTTTTGAAAAACAGTGGGAATTCTTTGCTTTGCTGGCAAATCTTTTTGGTTCCCAAACTTTCCAGTGTAAAACAGGCATTTCTGAAGAAAGCAAAATTACTTCCTCAAAGACACTAATTTTGTCAGAAACCTTGCATTAAAAGAGAAAAAAAAAAAAAAAAGTTAGAATTTTCCACTTATCCCAGTGGTTAGACCAGTGTGGAGAGAACCCAAATGAAGCACAAGCAAGCTCAGAGCCACAGAGGTCAGCTGGGCTGGCCCTGCTAAGCAGCACTCATGTGGCAGGTCTCACACAGAGCACATGCTGGGTCCTCCCAGACAAAGCAGCTTCCCACACCTTTCCCTGGTTGCTGTCTCTTCCCACTGCTTGGCAGTACCAGGGGGCAACAGCAGTAACAGCTCAGGAGCACTGGAAAGGCAGATGGAATGTTGAAGAAAGGCTCATGGCATGGATGGAGGTATCTAATGAAGAGTCTCCTCTGCCCTGCTGCTTCTCTTCCCCAGTTCCACTGTTCAGTGCTTATGGAGCATGTTACATTTCAATGAGCTCTCCCACCCACACTCACAGGCTGCTTTCCAGACCTTGGAGCTCACCTCTAGACTCATATGGAGCTCACCTCCCTCATGTGGTGCATCTTTCCACTCTTCTGCATGTGTTGGGAGCAGCCACCACCTTCCAGCTGTTCTCACAACCATGACCTCCCAGCAACTCCCCTTGGGGAAAGCTGACAGCACCTTATCACTTCTACATAATGCAGTTTGTGGACTTACACAAAAGTCAGCCCATGATCCCCTAAACCCTTTTCCAGAACTAGAACTGGCTTCCAAAAATGGGCTTCAGAAAGCAACAGCTTGAGAAAGCTCAACTGCTTGAGCAATAATGGCAGCCAGAGAAAATGTCCCCAGACCCTGAATCTGGGCCTGTTCCCTCCAGCATCCCAGGTGCTCCAGTTTTTTTGGTAAAGATTGTTAGCATATTACTAAGGTGGGTGAAATTTCTCAGCTCACCTGTACAACACACTTGTCTCCTGCCTCAATCCAAGAAGATGGAATTTGGTGCAGTGGAGAAGAGGGTGTGTAGAGCAGTCAAGCCCATAGGATCTGAACTGTTCCCAACATTATCTTCAGTTCTAATAAATCCACTCACCTGGTGTAGGACAGATTAGCTGCTCAGATCAGGAGCTGTCCATGCTTTCTGTGTTGAAAATGCAAAGCTGGGACTGCAGTAAGCAGCCATCTACAGCAGTAGTGTGCTTTGGTAGAAGTTTCCTTTGCTGTCCCTGGGCACAGCTTGGCTCTTGTTTTGCATGAAGCTGGAAATCCTCTGAAACAGCCAATGGATGCTGATGTTGTAAAAACAAGAGTTTCCCTTCCAAGAGGATGATGAGCTGAGCACAGTGACAAGTACACATGTTTGGTCTTAGTGCCATATGCAGCTTGGCCACCCACCTGAATATCTGATGCTGCTGCAGAAGGGAAGCCACCTCTGGAAACTGATGCACAGAGTGCAGGGCTTGCCTGAGGCATAAAGATGGAAATGTGTGGTGGGGCTGCCTGACCCTCCCCTTCCTGGAGCTGTGGGACATCCCTGGTGCCCAGCAGGCTCCAGGTGATCTCCTCCAGAGCTGCACTTAGCCTGGTGTGGGCCACTCCCAGGATCATCCTCCATGTCCCAAACCAGGATGGCAGAGCCCTCCTAGGGCCCAAAGAGCCCTTTGGTGGGTGGTGGGGAGGGAAAGGTCTGCAGCAGCTCTTGCCCTGGCAGGGCTGCAGGGAGGCACTGAGAGCCAGGCCCATTATGCCCCTGCACCCTCAGAGCCCACACATCCCTCAGACTGCTTGGAGGAGCCAGTGCTCCACACACCTGTCCTCTTCAGAGCAGACCTGGCAGCTGTCTGCACATGCAGACCACAAAACAAGAGTTCTCTGGTTCATTCTCCAACTTGAAAAGGTGGTTATTATTTTCTCATCAGCTCTTCTTGTGACAGCATCAAGGCAGACATCTGAAGATCTGGAACAAGCCCCTCACTCGAATTAATATTTCTTCTGATGACAAAGTTTGCTAGAGATTTGTACCAGCAAAGAGAATTATCTGTTAAAATGTACCAAGGACAAGCCTTTTTAGTCACATGCTTGAGACATATAAAAATAAATAGAAAGAAAGAAAAAAAAAATCCCTAAATGAGTAATTTAATGGTCAATGGCAAACCCATATTTTTCCCAAGCTGCTGCAAGCATGAAAAGCCCAGGTATTCCTCATCCATTTACAAGGGATGAATAGCAGACAGGGACATTTTCTGCACAGTAAATCACTTCAGCTCAAAGACTTTCATAAATACCAAATGAGGTGCCATCCTGCCAGACACCCAGCAGAGCAACTGTGGTGCCCTGCAACAGTGGCTGCCCACAGTGGGTGGGAGGGGAGCACTTTGGGGGTGAAACCGGAAAGCACTTTGAGAAAAAAGGCAGCACCAGCATCAGGAGGAAACATCCTGCCCTCTCTGTACCAACAGCCTGTAGGAACCTGTCTGTGGAAACAAGCTGGAATTACTTTTACTTGTTGGCTTTGATTTAGGGGAAAGTTTTCATTGAAGTCTTGGAAATTCCCAACCCAAAAAATGTGTTCCTCAGTCACTGTAATTATTGAGGATGTCATGTTTAATATATATGTCTTGCTGTAAATCTGTAGTGACCCTGAAAGCACAAATAGCAAAGAAAAATTATCACATTCATTAGTTAGGAGCTATTCTGGGATATTTGAGGATAAGTGGTCTTCAACAGGTAGTGAAAGGCACAAAGCTGCTGGGACAAAGTCAAAGTATTTTTATACACATCAGGCTCCAGGCAGCAGGAGCTCACCCTCTGAAACAGTTAAGAGCAAAGATCTCCCTGTAGGATAAAGAGATACAAATAATATGCAAAGGATGACCCTCTGGGCCAATGTCCTTAAAAATATTTCTGTTTACTTACAGTGTGATGGAGATAGAATGAAGAGGGAACACCAGTTTCTACACAGTTTGAGGAGTTTACTTTTTTGGTTTTAATGGAGAAAACATGAGAAAAATATGCCTTGTTTTGACTGTTGGTAAACCCTATCACCCTCATGGGGATTGGTGCACCAGCCTTCAAAGAAGTTCAGGGCTACTGTCACTGCCCATAACAATTGGTTCATTGTGACCAGAGCAAAATAGGTATTTAGTCAGCATCCAGTGCAAGAAAACTGCAGAGAACAATACTTCCCCCCCCCAAAAAAAAAAAAGATAATTTGGAATCATGTTTGTGAAGCTGCTGGAGAATTATATGGCCAACATAAAATGATTAGGTCTGTGTAGTCTTTAATTCTTCTCTCCCTAAGACAAGCACTCCCACATTTCACTCACATTCCTAGGACAAAAAATAAGTGTTAGAACAAGTTTTCTCTGGAAATCTCTACATCTCCTTCCCTTCCCATCCTGTCTAATTTCTACTCTGTTAGGGCATGTTAACCTCTATAGCCAGCAGGTAGACCTGGCAAAAAAATGAACCATTCACCACAAATGTGTACTGCTAGCAAGTCCCTGGTAACAAACAGCTAAAAATATGGCAGGATGCTGCAAAATTCCCAGAATCATAGAATGCTTTGGGTTGCAAGGGACCTTGAAGATCATCTAGTTCCAAATTCCCTGCCATGGGCAGGGACATCTTCCACTAGAGCAGGTTGCTCAAAGCTTCATCCATCCTGGCCTTCAACATTTCCAGGTGCCCTATAAGGAATTTCACCATTTCATAGTCACTGCAGCCAAGGCTTCCCTTGAGTTTCCCATTCCCCACCAGCATCTCCTTGTTGGGGAGAGCAAAGCTCAGCACAGCTCCTCTCCTCATTGGCACCTGTGCCACTTAGAGAAGCAGGTGGTTAGCAATGCATCCCAGGAACTTCCTGGTCTGCTGTGCCCCACTGTCTTGTCCATCCAGCAAGTCCTGGGGTAGTAGAAATTCCCCTTGAGGCCCAGGGCTTGTGAATGTGAGGCTGCCCCTGTCTGTCTGCAGGGGCCCCACGCAGTCAGTCTCCCTGCTCAGGTGGCCTGCAGCAGAGCCCCACTCCAGTGTCCCTGCCCTCCCTTTAATCCCGGCCCTGGGGATCTCAGTCAGCTCCTCATCCATACCCAGGCAGAGATCCAGGCACTGCAGCTGGTCAGTGGCAGAGAGGGAGGCACCTCCTCCACATCTCCTCTGCCTGCCCTTCCTAAAGATCCTGTATCCTTCCAGTCCAGCATTCCAGTCACAGGAGCCATCCCCCCACATCTCCATGATGACAATGAGATCATAGCCCTGCAGGTATGACATGCTCTGCTGATTCATCTGTCCAGATGTTCCAGATGTTCTTCTCAACTGAGTATGAAGATTATGCTTTGTTCTGCAACTCCTGATACCCTTTATTGAAGATTTTTCAATTTTAAACCAGACATAATTTTCCATTTGCTTGCAAAGTGCATCGTGAGTTTCTACAAATAGTATAAAATATAAGAATAAAGACATTTTCAAGAAATGAAAATCAAATTAGGTAGAACTTCTGTGTGGAATAATCTGTATTTGACAATAATATATTATGCATCTCACGCAGAACATTAAAAAAATCACAATGAGGAGCAATTGTTATGTGGGAAATGCTAATTTCTGAAAAATGTATTACACAAAGGCATCAGGAAACATCACCCCAGGATACAGGTCAGACAGATTTTTCAGCTAAGAGTCAGTGAATATATTTAATTTTCTTTGTTATCAGACTGGCCCTTATGCCCCGCTGGGACACACCACAAGTATTTTCAATCCAGTAAAGACTGGAGGGGTGTGAAAAGCCAAGAGCAGAGTTGTGCTGCAGCAGAGGGTCAGGTTTGGGACAGAAAGGTGCTGGCAGCCAGGGGAGGGCAGAGAGTGGCACCGAGGGGACACCGACCCCACTGCAGGGCTTTGCACAGGGGCAGCACAGCATTCTTTTCTAGCATGTGTGCAGAGAAGAAATCTAAATGCCTTGAGGAGCACGTTGGCCAGGCTGGGGGAGACAGTCAGGAGGAGGTGATCCTCCCATCCCACTGCCCAAAACAGCACAGGCGAGTCCCATCACAAGAGGAAAGAGCACACAGGTGGNAGAAATCTAAATGCCTTGAGGAGCACGTTGGCCAGGCTGGGGGAGACAGTCAGGAGGAGGTGATCCTCCCATCCCACTGCCCAAAACAGCACAGGCGAGTCCCATCACAAGAGGAAAGAGCACACAGGTGGACAGACAGACAGACAGATTGACAGACAGACAGACTGACAGCCTCCCTCACAATCTGCATCTGCCTGGGAAGGTGGGGTGTTGGCACCTCGAGGTAGATAAGGGGAAATTCAGCTCCTACAGAAGTTTCAGCAGTCAAGCATTTCCCTACACGTTTTAATTTCACTCTCTCAGTGACAGATTCAACTGGACAGACAGAAATTCTGGCAGATCTCTGTGAAAAGCTGAGTCCTAGAGAGGATGGAGGATTGTTAAATGCCAATAGCAGAGTTGTACTGTAGGACACAGAGGTCACCTTGAACCCAACAGGCTGGTCAGAAGATCAAAACAGAGATCTTTTTGGAGCCAAATCAGAACAAAACTTTCTTTTGCTAGCTACCTTAAGAAAAATTGTTTATTAAACCCTCCCAAAGTATGTTGGCCTATTTATATTCACTGTTGTATGTCCCCGAGGACATGGCCCATTGGCCTGAATACTTGCAGAGAAAACTCCAGGAAAAATGACTCTCAAGCTACAGGGAAACCTGTGGAGCCAGTTTTTGGGCAGGAGACTGAGAGCACTGAATAGCAGGGGACACTGCAGCACACAAAAATGTCTGTGTCCCCAGGAAAACCACACCTTTCCCAAATAATTGGTTTCAGTCAATGATCATAAAATGACAGAGAAGACACCACTTGTTTTGAAGAAAAGAGACCCTGTGAGATTAGTTAACCCTTTCCCTACATGCAGAAAAGCAGCAGACACATGTTTTCCAAACCCATTCTGAAAAATCACCAAGATTTAATAGTCTAATAGAAAATTGTCCCAGTCTTTCCCTATCCTCACACGAGATGACATTTTTGGAAAAAAAAAATAAATTAAATCCCTCCTCCAGCTATTTCCTCAGTATTTCCATGCATTGTTATAACACAAAGCACAGTCAAGAGAATTAAATGAGTAATTTCATATTTTGAGATAAGAGCAAGAAAGTCTAGGTAAAGTTTCTAATGAAATTTCTTAATCTCAGGACTTCTTGAACTTCTCTTCTGATTTATTAAGGCTGTCAGACTCTCTGATATACAGAATTTCAGGGAGAATGATGTCTCCAGGAAGAAAGGAAGGTAAGGTGATTTTTTGATGGGAAGCTAATATCAGGAATAAATATGGGGCAGTTTCTCCTGCTTCTTAAGATAAACCTTTCTGAGGGGCTGAATAGACTTTCCATGTTCTTAATGGAGATACATTTCTTCAATTTAAAATCCTATGCAAGTGAAATACTGCTTTCATTGATGATTGCTGCAGGAAATCAATTCAGCATCCATTCTGAAATAGATCCCATAAACTGCCTTAGTCCCTTGATTGCAGTGCAAGCCTGACAACTCACACAGCTGAGACTCTGTCTGTTTAGAGAGCAGATGGTATTCTCACTGCCACCTTATCAGCAGAGCAGGTGAGTTTGCAGTAAAGCTAGAACTGAGAGAGAGCTGTTGACATCAGATTAATATAGACCTTTCTTGATAGTATTTGATTTTCAAAGGCTCTTGAGAATTTAGTGTTCATATCTCTCAGATTCATGATTTATTAGACCATACAAGGTCATTGATGTCACTGACAACTTTATGGGCAATAGCTCTTGCCATCAGATAACGTTCAATATGTGCAAACACAGGCTGAAAAGAGCATCCATTTTTGGCTGTAATGTTGAAGGTCCAGTCTCATGAGCTGCTGAGAGCTCCATTTATCTTACTTGTGCTGAATTAATCATAAAGAGGTATGGGAAGCATTAGACCTTTGTCTCAGAGAAACTGTCATGGTGACATTAAGGGATTAGCATTGGGCCAGAGTCTGCTGCTGCAGGAGCAGGGACAGGAACTTAAATGCTGCTGGAAGCCAGTCCCTTATCCAGGCTCCAGCAGGCCAGTTCCCTCTGACTTAAGATGTATGGGCAGTGAAAACTGGTACCAGTATGCCTAACTCATAAAGAAACCACTACATTTCACAGCCTGAAAATGTGCCAGCAGCCTCTTGGACCTGTGAAGTTGAGCAAAATGGAGACAGACCCCTTCTAATTCTGCTTCCCATTTTGCTACAACTAGTGAAACACCACTGCCTGTCTCATGGCAGTTTACCAAAACTTGGCTCTGATGCAATGTTTTGTCCCTCAGGAGAACCTCCCCAGGAAAAACAAACCAAACCTTTACAAAGTCAAACAGGCAACTGCAGCTGTCACTGGATCCCACATTTCTCAACTCAGGTGTATGCTTTTAGCCCTGCTGTTTCCAAGCTACTAATCCTCACATTATTTAAACTCCTAGCACAATGGACAAGGTTATAACACTCCCAAAATCCTTTTTCCTAGGGAGGTAATTAAAGCCTCTAGAACAGGGGGTGAGGGAGCAGACAAGCCTGCAAAGTACTCCTGGTGAGGGAAATCCAACAAGGACAATATTTGGGTGATGCACACTCATCTTTAGTGGCCCTGCTTCTCTCTAGCTCCACAGTCCAAGGACTCACCTTGAGAAACATCAAAGGGTGCAAAGCCAAAAACAGAGCACTCCTCCCTTTTGCTTTTCTTGCAAAGGATGGACATTGAAACACCACTGAGTATGCCTATAAAAACATTTGCATATCTGTCATGGAATTAAGCTATGAACAAATGTTCATGTAATGAATACAGCCAGATCTCAGGTGATATAACTTTGGAGGGATTTTTTTTAGAAGAGGTGAAAGAGTTTTTTTAAGACTTTCACATATTTTTGTGGGTTTACTTGAAACCCTTCCACTTGGTTTCATAACCTCCAAGGACAAGATGTGTTAGCATTGGGGTAGTTGTGCTCAGGGATGTGTTGTGGCTGGACAGCCAGAGCCCACTGGAAATTGATGGGGCTCCAGTAGACAAAAGGGAGGAAATGAAAGGATGCAAAATCAAAGCTGATAAAAGATATGCAGTATATTATATACATCTGATGTTTGCCACTGAAACCTTTCCTTTTCACATGCTAATGGAAGAATAATGTCCACTGCCTTGATTTTGACATTGAGATTGGACAGAAAGGGAAGAAGCTGCACAGGTACTGCACAAATAGATATCCCTAAAAGCAGGGGAAATCTGTGTGTATGTGGGTGAGTGGACAGGTGCATATGCACCTACAAACATGTGCCAAGTGAGCTGTTTAGGTACTAGAACTTCTCAGGCTGGTGCAAGTCACTGTGGCAACAGATTGTGAGGGAACTGTATCCATAATATCATTCACTACCTGTGAAAAGGTGTTTTAATTTCCACTGTCACACAGCAGTTAAGGTTTGGTAGCAACAGAAGACAGTAAACGATGCCTTTGATTTTTTTTTTTTCCTTTGGTATAATAATCTTGGAGTAAACAACAATTTGTTCCTCTTTCTTTTCCAGTCTAAAAGACAGTCCCAGACTTATCTATAAAGGAGGAAGTTCTCAAGGGGCTCAGGCAGGTGCAGCTTGTGCACAGTGTAGAGGCAGGAGCGCCCCAGCTGCCTCCTGATACACAACCGGCACAGCTGGGCAAGGCTGGCAGGACCTGCGGGGAAGGAGGAAAGGCAAGAGTGAGGACTCACAGCCAGCAACACACACCAGAAACATTTGCAACTCAGATCAAGCACTGCAGAAAGACTTGATCAAGTCAGGGAGAGTTAGATTATGGTTCATATTTAATTTGTGTCGTCAGAGTTGGTTCAGCAATTTCAAAGCTGTGACCACTAAACACCTTTTCCTGTATGCACAACTGGGCTGTTTGGCATCTTTTCTTGAGCAAACACTTGAAGTGCCATAAAGTGGCTGCACTGGAGTGAGAGCTCTGGGATGCATAGCCCTTGCTCAGGATATGACAACCCCCAGCAGTTTTGTGAGGATAAAGGTAAGTACAGTTAATTGTTCATATAGACAGAATGTGCTTTTTCCAGCCACTGGCACCTCAGCAGGTACCTGCATAAGTAGTAACTGCAACTTAGCCTTTCTACATGACCAGAGCCTCAGAATATTTATGTTTGTCAGTCAGTCCACCAGTGCTCCTCAAGACATTTCTTACTGTGTATCTAATTTTAACTAAGTCTGCCTGAAGGGAAAACTTTTGAAGAAAGGTCTCAAAGATAGAAAGTTTTAAATTTTTTTTTTTTCAAAAAGACATTGAGGGTTAAGAAAAATAAAGAAAAAAAAAGGGGGGGAAAAGGAGGGGGGAAAAGAAAAAAAAGAAAAAAAAGAAGTAGCAACAAAACACCAAAATGAGAAGATGAGAAGTCTTTTTGCCCTTCCCTTGCTGCATGTGAAAACTCTTGTTAAACATCAGAGGGTTGAGTGGTTGGAAAGCTGTCAGAGGGCTCATCCTGGGCAGTGGCTGGCACAGTGCTGCCCACAGTGGTGCTGCCCCAGCATTTTCCCTGCAGGGTGACCAGGAGCTGTCCCCAACACATCCCAGGTGAGGCCATGCCAGGCACAAACCCACTGGCCATGAGGCTCTATTGCTTCTGCAACTACAAACTTGCCCATACAAATGCCCCTTGCTAGTGAATGTGTCCCTGCCTCTCCCTGCTTTCCTCTCACCACAGCTGCTCCAGGTGGAACCCAGCAGGTTTATGCTGCCTAGAGGTGCTCAGTTTTTGAACCCTCTCTTGCCCTTCCACTCCAGTTTCTGTCCAAACTGTAGCAATCACAGCAGTGTTTGACAAGTAATGGGTAGAGATGTGGGCTTAAAGGCCCATCCTTATATCTTACAGGTAAGCTTCATAACTTGTGCTTCTACTACAGGAAAATTCAGGAGCTTAAACAGGCTGATAATACCCCCTCTGAGAAGAAATTAATAGAAAAATATGGGATATATAAAAAAGAGCATTTGTACTACTGTCACTGGAAGTGAAGAAAGGAACTACCATCTCCTAAAGCACTCAGGAAAACAGACACATTATATATTTCACATCACTTAGTAGCCAGTGAGAGCAGCAATTAAAGGGACTCATCTAAGTAACCACAGTGGAGAAGTTGGGGGTAGAAAAACTCTTTAGCCTGGGGTACTTATTTCAAACAGAAGGGTGTCAGGAAACATAGAGGTAGGGGAAAAGACTTATTGCATGTTAAACATAGCAAAATATCTGAAAGTGGGACTGAAGGTGAGGAAACTGAGGAAAATTCCTGCCTGAAAAACAGAGTCAGCAGGAACGGAAATGCCTGTAGAGCCTCTCTGACTGTAAGGGAGAGGAGAGTGACAAACAGAGTGGAAATCAAAAGGAGAGTTCAGGAAGAGACAGTTATTAATATGAGGATATTTCTTTATCTGCACAAACTCTGATTCACACAGGGCACCTGGAGCAGGGCAATTGCCAGCACTGCTTTTGCTCATGCAGCTTGCCACTGCTGAGCCCTGAGAGCTCAGACATAGGGACAGAAGTCACAAGAGGTGAGAAGCATTCAAACAAAAGTCCTCCCAGAAGGTTTTAGACAAATTAAAGCTCTGCATGAAAAGTCATGGAGAAAAGGAAGAGGACAGAAGGATATGAAGCCAATGCTTCATTTTCTCCATAAAGCCTATCTGTGTTCAGAGGGTCAGCACAAAGCCTTTGTGCAACACTGACATTATTAATTTACCATGCAGGAGCTGTTTGGAAGTCAGCTCTTAGTGCACATCGTTCTTTGGCCCTTGATGGGGAAGGTGGAGGGTGAATGCTGCTCCACCCAGACACTGCAGCCTCTCACAAAGCCTCAGGGGGCACAGAGTGACTAACAGGGTACCAGTGAGCTGGAAAATACAGAGATTGGAGGAGAGGAGAATTAAATCTGCAAGCCCATAGCTTGCAATATCCATAACAGGGATATTGCTATTGGATGTATCAAGTTCTGGCCAAATGTGCAGGTGAAAATAGCACAAGAGGATCCTGAGTCATTTCTGTTCAGAGGTTTCTTCCAATAAATTGGAAAGATAATTAATTGCAGGAAGCCTGGAGGTAAACTGCAAAGTGCTGGTTTGTGCTTGGATTGCAGCCACGTGGAAGAGCTGTGAAGCTGAACAGTCACCTGGCAAAGAGGTCTGCTTTCTCCTGGCAACTGGGGGGACACTCACTCATTGAGCCATGGTGTAAGGCTGAACACTGGGTGGTGATACTAAAATATTATCTATTAATAAACTTTCATGGCAGATTTTAAAACTAAGAGTCCACTGGGTAAATATGTAGGATTTTCCTTCGGTAGGCAGGAAAAGAAAGCACAGAATAACTGACTGATTTACCCACTAAAACCATAGGACCAGGTAGCAGATCTAGCAATACACAGAATTCTGTGTCATGTCTTGCAGGTTTGAAGGCAGCAGAGAAAGTAAGAGAATTTATATAGAGAGCATCACTTATAAAAGAAAATCTACTTCGGTAAAGGATATAAATGTGAGAAGAAGGAAGGAAACCATCACCTTCCCGCAGCAGAAGCGCCCTCTCCACTTTGCTGTTGGGTGTGGCAAGATCCAGGGCACATTTGAGGTCAGCATTCCTGCACTTGGGGTTGGCACCGTAGTCCGTGAGCAGCACCACGATGTCCACGCTGGGTGTCCTCGCTGCCGCGTGCAGGGGCGTGTCCAGCCGCTTCCCCGCGTTCACGCTGGCTCCTTGCGTGACAAGAGCTCCTGGTTAGGTCTGGGGGCAGCAGGGGCTCTCTGAACCTGCAGCCCCAGTATTTGGAGGGGCTGGATGGCACACAGGACTCCCCATCTCTCACAGCAGCTGTGCAAAGCTCCTCAGGTGCAGTACCTGATCCGTGAGAGTCCTCTGGGCCACCACACCCTGCCGGCCGTGCTCAGAATGAGCAGCTCAAACTCCAACCCCATACATGTTCAGAACCTACCATATGCTCTTTAAACTTGTTAATAGCATAAAATCTAATATGGATTGTGTTAATTTAATTGGGGGACCCAAGCCTTTAAGTATCTCATTGCAATAATTCTGGAAGCACAGCAAGCAAAAAGCTTTGCCTGAGGCTGGCTGGGCACAGCAGGGCCACACTTTGAGCAGGTGTAAGTCAGCTAATGCACACAGACAGCAAAAATTTATGCTAGTTCATAGCTTGTGCCTGGACCTGCAGTGATTATTCTTCCAAGCAGCTTTATTGCTGCCCTCATCATCCACTGAGGAGTAGGTGAAGTTAATGGTTCTGATAAACTGCTGTGTTAAGCAAGTGTTGATTTTGGTCAGTAATATTAGCCAACATTTTCTGTGCTTCGTGTTATGCTAGAAAACAAAAAGAATTCTGTTTTCACATTCAGATAGCCTCAGGGAGGTGTCTGTAATTAAGAGAGCTTTTTACTTAGGAAATCATAATTTCTTTATCAACACATGGGAAATTTTTAATGGCCTCAAATGAGTTTAACAGACCCAGGCTGCCCAAACAACTCTTGTGGAAATAACCCATGATGTTTTAAGTGGAGAGGCAGCTCAGAGAGAGCAGCAGCATTGTCTCACACCACCATAGCTCTCCCCCAGCCCCTTTTCCAGGTGTACCTAGCTCCAAAAGCTTCTTGACACAGTCTGTCCTCTGGTATGTGCAGGCCATGTAGAGAGGGGTGCCGTGCTGAGGGTCTTCTTGGTCAATGTCCACCTCGTGGGCCAGAAGGGTCTCCATGCACTCCCTGTGACCTGTGGAGGAGGGAAGAGCTGTCACTGCATTGCCCCAGAGCAGAACACACCCAGGTACAGCTGTGAGGCACAAGAGCTGTGAAAAAGCCAAGCCTATTTATCTGTACTGATATGGAAATAATTTTTTCTCAAATGCTTTGTCAACAACAAAAGACGCGTTTGTCAGGCAGTTCTTGTTGGCTTTGCTCACACCCTGAGCATTACCTCTCTTGACTGCTTCGTGGATGGGTGAAGGCAGGTGGTTCCCCAGCTGTGCCTTGGCTCCAAATTCCAGCAGCATGCTGACACAGGCTGCACTGCCGCTGCAGCAGGCGTTGAACAGGGGAGTGACCCCATCGATGGTGGCTGCGTTCACCTGCAAGGGCAGCACACGCTCAGGAGAATCCCATCTAAGAGGAGCGCCCTTGCCAGGCCTCCTGGGCACACCAGAAGTGCTCCAGAGTGAGACTTTTGTCTTGTGTAACTTCAGGAATTATTTTATTTACAGCTTTCTCAGTTATGTGTTGTTAGATAATGTATATAACATTCTCCTTTGGTGTCTGCCCTCTTTCCCAGATAGTGCCATAAGGCAGAGACCCTGCCTGCTGTGAATGCTCCTCCTGGAGCTGCTAAAAAATGTAGTTTTTTATTCTTTTCTCTTTTTTTAATGTGAAGAAGTTGAGAATCTTCAAGATTATTTAGTTTGCATCAGCCTTAAGGTGAAACACCCTCAAATGAAAACGGCTTTGCTTTTTAAATGAAAACATTTACTTTCCATTTAATACTTCCACCTGAAAACACATTTCCAGCAAAATAAATTTTCGTAGAAACATAATCCCAAACAGAAAAGGAGCTTGAAGGAGTTGATATGCAGGTGTGTCTATGCAAGACAGAAAATTTTCTTTCCCCGACTTCTGATGCAAAGACCTGGCCAGAACCACTGTTTCCATTCTCCATGGGGACAGCAGAGCTGCAGATCACAGAATAATCTGCTGAGTGGGCAGGGACCCATCAGCACCATGGGGTCCAACTCCTGGCCTTGCACAGGACACCCCAAAAACCACAACCTATCCCTTTTTATGCTCTGTTTAGCCACCTAGCAAGCTCTCAGGGGCAATTTTTGGAGCAGATCTGATGTCTCTAACTCTGTGGCACTGGAGAAGAGCAATGGATTATGCAAGCATGTGCCAATTTGTACAATTTCCACCGCCCTCACCTCCTCCCAGGCTCATCAGGCAGGTGTGGCTGGAGCTGCTGGAGGTTTGTGACTGTTTTGGTGCTGCTTGGTTTCTTGCCATATAAATTTTACTTGAAAACCCAGCTGACATAAAAATATTCTTATATATTTCATCCATCCCTTAATCTCCATTGGGAACATGTATTCTGCCTTAGGTCCAGCTGTGGGAATTTTTATTTTTTTAACAGATAAAATATTTCATTGCTTCAAGCACATCCATTTTTACTTACACGAGACTCCCAAACCTTCCCATAGAAAACCAGATGTAATTCCAGTGATCATTGCTGAGTGGGGAGGGGGAGGCTAAAGGTGTAAGTTACTTTCTTCAAGGCTATTTCACTTAGCATCTCTCATTCGTTTTCCATCAACCGTGACTATGTTTCACACACAAAGGGAAAACAAAAGAGAATAACGGGATGACACAGGAGGGACACAAATCTGCCACCCATGGAAACAGAACACTGTTACATTTTGCCACACTTCCGTCTGAGAGATCCACCTGCCTCCTGCCCGTCCAACATCCCCACGGCTGCGGGGAGCCCCATTCGCAGGGCAGGGCATCCCCAGACTCACCTGGGCGCCGCTCTCCAGCAGCAGCTTGGCGCAGGCGGCGTGGCCGCCCAGGCAGGCCTCGTGGAGCGCAGACACGCGGTCCGTGGTCAGCAGGTTCACCTTGAAACCCTGCAACGGGGCACGGCTGGGCTGGGCTGGGCTGGGCTGGGGAGAGCCCTGCCTCAAGCACAGCTGCCCGGGGCTGCCCCCGGCAGCGAAGGAGCTCAGGCTGCTCGAAATTCACTTCTGTCCCCAGGCCCCGCAGCTGGGGTGGTGTTAAAGAGGCAGCGATTACAAGCTATGCCTTCTATTCCCAGTTCTTTATGATGCACTCTCAACTGCAGGAAGGACAGCACACTTCTTTAACCTGTAAGGGTGGCAGTCCCTTCCCTATAAAGTCCTGCACCAGCAGCTACAGCTGGAGGTATTCACCTCCCTGAATGAGGATGCTTCTGGCACAGGTATCTGCAGCTCAGCTGGAGCTGCAGCTCCTTCAGTGGGCAGAAACAGGCTTCCCTAGGACATGATTCATCCCATGCTAGAGCAGCTGTTTCTAGGAGGGCAGATGAATTGTGACCTAAAAGTTCTTTCATTGACTACATGGGGTACCCAAGTGTGTTTCACTCAGAAGTAGTAAGTACCTGGCAAACCTGTAAGAGAGATGAGTTAAATCCCACCCACAAATCAGTTCCTCTTATCTGACCATGCAGGAAATGTTTTACACTGGAAGAAAGAACAGTGATTTACAAATGCCTTATTACAGGTGTTTCCCATAGCTATTCCTGCACAAAGACAAGCCAGATGTATTCACAAAGGAGAAGGCAGTTGTCATATGTGGTTTCCTCTGAATGCAACTAAATCTCCTGGTAATTAAAATTTTACAACCATGTGTGAGAACAGGCCTGGAAGCAGCTCCATTTTCCTCTTGTTGTCCTATTTTGAAACACAGTTGGTGTCTGCCTGACGTGCTATAGACAGGGGAGCTCACGAGATGGCAGCAATGCACTTTTTGGTACACAGTGCCAATGCAATGGGCAGAAAGGAGTACCTGGGAGCAACCTCACACGGGAAAAAGTCAGCAGTCCTGACACCCTGAGTATTAAAAGCACTGTAAACACTTCAGAGTAAGCATTATGTGATAGAAAAACAATCTTTTCTCAGTCATGTGAAAACATTATTAATGTAAAGTTGTCATTAAAATTTGTCATGCATTATAATGGTGCTAGAGGAATAGATAAAACCTTAAAAAATAGAGATAATTTCATTTTCTAATTGTATGGTTGTTTCATACTTAGTGATCAGCATATTCCTTCAAGATGAATGTCTTCTAGAGACACCTAATAAGGAGACCTATTCTCAATAATTATTCATATATACAAGTATATATATACACAACAAATAAAACTCAGTCATTTCAAGTGAAAGAATAAGCACTAGTATTTGGGGAAAACAGCAATTCCTTCCATTATAAAATGGAGAATAAGTTGTAGACCTTACAATGGCTGTTTGCCAAACATCACTCATGATAAACCTCATGATAAATACATAAAAAATCACTCTCCTTTCAGGCATTGAAAAAGGCGTTGGTGAGTTCCTGAGCTGTTCTAAATCCCCAGCACTACATTGCCTCCCTGTGTCCAGGCATTCCCTGTGGAGCCAGAGCCTCACTGTCTTTCCTGAAAGGTATAGTGCTGCAGTAGAGACTTCTGAGCATCCCACAGAATCTCAAGTACAGCTCCATACTTAATTTCAGGCTGGTAGTGTAACTATACTGGAAGCCAAGAGCAGTGATTATTCTGCTCCATGAGCAGCTTCATCCCTACATTTATCCATCTGTGGTGACCCAGCTCCAATTCAGGCTCTACAGACATTGCTGCCTTGATCTCTTTTCATCAGCAACAACCTCCACCCTTTACTCCCAAAATGTCTTTAGGAGAAGGATAAAGGGTGGATTAACTGATGTAACCACACCACTGGGTGCTTCTTCAGTGTACAACCACAAACAGTGCATAACCAGAGCATCTTGTGAATAACCACAACACCAGGTGCTCCACAAACAGGTGGTGTAAGGTCAGCATAAATGGACTTAGAGGGGTCAGAAACCCATCACATCCCTGAAGAAATAAACCCTCTTTCGTTTTTATCTCTAAGCTCCATCACTTCCTTTGCCATAAAAATCATTTTATGTCAGCAGGTGAAGGAAAGAGGGATCAGAAAATGGGAGGGTGAATACTGTCTGTAAACAGCATCTTTTTTAGCTGCAGCTATGCCTCAAGAGATGTCTAAGTGGAGGCTTTCACACTGGCAGCTCCACTCCTTGAGCATGTCGTCCATTAGAGCTGTGGCCTCTCTGGTAAAAATTATTTACCTTGACTATAAAAAGTCTGATAGCCAAGCCAAAAGCTTTACACTCAGGGAATTAATTTCCCTTCAGTTGCCTTGGAAGCAAGAGGGAGAGGGGGCAGTTACCTATTCCTGCCTGATGAGAACACTGAGTTTAAGCAAAGGTGGTAAGGAAGATGATTGGCAGAGCACAAAGAACCATAACCTATCCCTTTTCATATCCAGCTTCTTGTCCTTTCTCATGTCTTCTCTCCTCCTCTTTCTTTTGCCTGAACTCTCTGTTCCTTTTGGAGCAGAGGGTTTCAGGCTGACTTTATAAAAAGCAAGATGCACTTTTACAGATTCTTACTGTTGTTTGTATTTTTTTTTAATAGTCTACCTATATATATATTAATTGTTCCTATTCTTAAGCCTAGTTCCATGGTTCATCACTGAGAAAGGGCCCAAGGATCACTGTTTATTATATAGCAAGCTACAAGCTGTGATAGTCTTTGTCCCAGGCTTGTCCCCAGTTCTTGACTGAGCAAGCTAACACATGCCCAGAGCTGTTTGTGCTGCTATGTTATTCATACAGCCATATTTCTTGTGCCCTGTTGCAGCCTATTGCCAGCTCACCAGCCCATAGATGCACCTCATGTGAAACCACCCTGCTTCCCAGCCTTTTCTGTTCCTGTGGGATTTTACCTGTGCAATCAAGGTTTTCAGAGAGAGGAGGCGTCCCTGGAAGGCAGCGTCATGAAGAGGGGATCGGTCTGCCCAGCTGCCTGGAACAGAAAATGCAGGGAAGCTCAGTCAGGTGAGCAGAAAAGCAGATCTTGGGAAGCACAGCCAGGTGTAAATGCAGATCAGGACTGAAATCAGTGTGGGCTCAGCAGTGAAACTCTTTGATGAGCTGATTTCAGCAGGTCAGCAATCCTGAGGAAGCTGGCTGCTCACTAAGGCACCTAAACAAAAGCTTCTTGGAAGAACTTTTAAAAGAACAGCTAAAGACATGTTTCAGCAAAGATCACGAGTTTAGTGCTGCTGGGTCTCGCAGGGAGACTTCAGAACCCTGTAATTCTCCCACTCAAAACCATATCAGCCTCCACCTTTCCTCGGGAGCTCTTGTCACAAATCACATCCCAGCTTCTCTGACACTTTGTCAAGATCCTCATAGCAGGGTTGACTTGTCCATCAAATGAATTCTGGCATGTCCTTGGCAGTTTTATTTCCTGAACTGACAATTTCACAAATAACATCCTCCCTCTCAGACTACCATGTAACAGGTTTAATCATCGTCTTCACTGAAATATTTTAGAAAATACATGGAAAAACAAATTCTGCCTGAAGGCTTTACTTTTCTTCTTTAATAATTTTGAGATGTTGAACTGTTCATACTCCTTCAAGCAGTCTTGCTTGCCCTTTTTCTTATCTTAATCTATTTGCCAAGAAAAACAATTCTTTAGCCTAGCTACTACCTACAGGCATAGACATTCAGCCCAGGTTAAATCCCTGCCACTCAAGTAGAGAGTAAACTTACTTGTCCTATATTAAAATTTATAACCATACCATGACATAGTGTGTAGTAAGTATTTCTCCAAAGGCCAGCTGCATTTCCAGTGCCACAGAACAGGAGCAGTACCAGTGTTTGCATTCATGCTCTGTTGTACAGCAACCCCATGGGCACTGTATTTGAAACCCTTGTCCTGTTTAATTTTCTCAGCTGTGCCACACACCAGGGAGAATGGAAAGGGTGATTTATCTCCATTTCAAATGTTACCCAAGGCAGGGAGAAATCAATGAGAGGCAAAGACACATCCATGGGGACTTGAGGCCAAGGAAGCACAGCAGAAGTTTTACCCTTGGCCAAAGGAGTCTCCTTTTGTTACCCAAGGACCAGGATGCCCTTCAGCCACTGGAGTTACAGTTTTAACTATAGTTATTACTTTTGTTTTCATTTATTTACAGAGCACTTCCTGGTCTCCTAAGGCAAGAAAATGGCATGGAAAGACCAGCTGGCACAATACATGGCAAGGGTCTGACACATCAGTCAAAATGATGGAAAGAGGAACCAAGTAGGGACCAAGAAATATCTTCCTGAAAACATCCCAAATACCCCACACCTCTCACACCTGGTGACTGAAACAGGCAAGCTGGGTTCAGAAAGTCAGAAGGCACTGCAAGTGACAAAGCCCAGAGCCCTTTTACAGCAGGAGGATTCAGGAGTTACTCAGACAAGGTTTAACCTTTCCTGCAGAGTACAACACGTGCGAGTGCGTGTTCCCACAGCACTTCCAGGGCATTTCCAGTGCATGTGTACACACACACACAGCCTCAGGACAGCACACACTGCTGAACACTCCCACACCAGCCACCACAACCTACCTCCCTGAAACGTGTGGCAAATATAGTTCCCATAGGGGGCACATCTCCCCTTCTCGGCTGCGAGCGACATGACTGGGAGTGCTCTCTTTGAATGCCTGCAGCTAAATTACACAGCCCTGCTGCTGCTGCTGTGCTGTGCTGCTTCACTGCAAAGAGAAAAGCTTGTGAAGCTCTCACTGTAATGTGATACAGTGCCCCAGCAACAACATCACATGATCTTACATTTTGTAAGATTATCCTTAATGGCTTTCTGCAAATGGCAACTTGCAGATAAAAATATGTTATGGCCTGCTGAATTTCAAGGCACCTCAATAGGAACCTAAATGAAGGAAAAGCTGCTGTTCACCACGTGTCAGATTGCATTAAGGTGCTTGGAAAAAATTGACAGTAATAAATTATTTGAATTAAATTCTAGAGAATAAAAAGTAAATTAATAACCAAGATCATGCTTGTATATACTCAGGCTTCATAAAGGCTGTGACAAAAACGCTTGGCTGCAGTATTTCTCTTGACCAGATCTTAATCTCCCTGCTTTGGGTGGCCATCCCACCCCATCTGTGTTCTGATGCCTTTCCTGTGCCTGTTCATGATGGCACAATCACGAAGCAAGTGCCCAACAACTGAGTCACTTAGAAACGTGTGATGTCACAATGCTGAAAAGAATCTTCAGCTAGGAAAATAAACTCTCATTAGCAGTAAATTGAAAATACTGTGCCATTTTAATTAGTGGATTTAACAGGAATGCAAACACATGGCCCATTCATTATTATGGCAGTGATGTGAAGGACTAAAATCACTTAAAGAAAACCAAAACCATGACCTACTAAGTAACCTGTGAAATACAGGATATTGTATATTCTTGTGCTGTGTATTTTTCAGAACAATTTTAGCATAATTCATTTTTATCATCTGATTTAAGAAAACAAGGATTCTTGGCTTGGATTCATAAAGTCATTAGTTATATCCTCCTAGCATCTCCTTTCAGAAAATCAGTGTGCTAAAACTTTTCCCTAAATATTCTCTGGCAGTAAAACTGGATGTTTAGTAAAAACATTTGCAACCACTGATAAAGAACACCTTGCATCTGAGAACAATATTTTTATTCACCATAGTGCCTTGAGCAAATGTTGTCCTCATTCTAGTTGGGTAATTGTTGGAGTCTCATATTTTGCACACCTAAATCATGCCAACACATACTGATACTGCAAAGACCCCAAAAATGGGAGGCACTTCAGGTTTAACCCATGTATCCAAAAAATCCCTCACTGATGGCAACTTGCTGATTTAAATCCTCAAGTTACAAAAATGTGGCAAATAAACATTTAAATGTTAGAGAATCCATATTTTTACTTTACCTGGGACTATTCCATAGATCTCTTCTGCTATCCTGGCAGCTTCTTTTCTGTTGCCTTTAACAATATAGAAATGGGTCAGCAAAGCCAAGGAAATCTTAATTAAAAGCTTAAAGCAAAACAAAGCAAAAATGGCAAAATAAATGTTAGTGAAAGAATGGAGTATAGAACTGCCCTCCATTTTGGTTTGCTCTTTGAATAGTTCCTCAGGTTGGCTAAGTTGCACTGGGCTATTCTTGGTATCGTATGTCATCTATTTTAAACCCTTCAGGACCTGCTGTTCCTCAGTCACCAAAAATACATCCTGGTTTAATTTGGTATGAGGTATTTGATACTAAATAACAATATTGAGGATAAGAGATTTTGATCATCTCTGCATACAGGAAACAAATCAGAAAATCCTTCCCAAACCTTCATACATGAGAATAAATTGTCAGGCAGGTGCTCTCCATACCACCTGAAAGCCTATACATCCACATTAGATTTATTCTTTGAGGTAGCAGTTCCATTTACAAAGACTGCATAGATAAAGTTGCAGAAATTGCTCAGAGGTGCTGCAAAAAGAATACTTTTCTGTATTTTCCATCTTGATAACAGGCCTTGATGCTACTCAGATACAGAACAAAGGCAAACAGGTCAAAGAAAAGCATTATCATGAAAGAATTTGAAATAAACCCACATGTCCGAAGCCAGAGGTAAGAAGTCAAAGTTATTCTAGGAGGAGAAAAAATACATTGAAATTGCACAAAAATTGCACATGATAACATATGAAAAAAGAATGGTGTCCATTGATATCTCTTGCAAACAGCATTCTCTGTTTTGGAAATTTTTTACATGATCCTCCATTGATTCAAAGGTGTAATATTTGAAATTGATTAAGATGCACCCTTTCTTTATCTGCCCTTTTTACTTGCTGAAGGCACATGGCTTCCATAGAGAACAAAGGGCTGTTTCTGCATGTATTTAATTGAATCTATGTAGAACACCCCATCTCTTTTTATTTTAAACTTCATTTTATTCCTATTTTCCTATATGCACCACAGGAGGAGGATTTACTTCTTTCTTTATTCCTCTCTTTGCCCAGGTTCTCTTAGCCTTCAATTCATACATCTGTCAGGGAAAAGAGCAGGATAACTCCTCTTTTAGAGATCCCAAAGAGATGGAGGATATGCACATGGAAATTATACAGCAAATTATTTCTCTGGGTGTTTTAGATGTAATTTCTTTTGGTTTATAGCAATACAGCTGGTTTAATACCTTGTTGTCTTCAATGCTCAGCCCTCCCAGGTGCACTAAAATGCTACATAAAATATGTGAGGAGGCTGAGATTAAACATCCCATGCAATTTTCTCAAGTGAACCAATTTTTCTAAAATTCTGAATTAAAACAAGTTATTACATTCTTATATAACTCCTTACAAAAGTATTACATCTACCTTTCCTCAAACAGTAATATTATATACCTGTAGATACTATAGTACTTATGAATCCAAAAGAGGAAAATTTCCTCTTTTTATTCACTTTAATACAGTTTATCACAGGACAAGACAGCTGAAGATAGGGATTATAGGATAAGAGAAATTCAATTAAGGAATCACAGGAAAACAGTTAATTCTGCTCAGCTGAGAAACAAAGAGGAGAAATTAGCAATGATGGATCAAAAAAGGAATGCTCAGCCCAGAAAAATCAGAGATAATGAAAACATTTCTCCTGAAGCCAGAGGAATAGTAAAAGCTGTGAAGAACAAAATGCAGGATGCAGATAAAAAGAACACATAAAAAAATATTATGACCATTACAAAATCAGCCTAAAGGATGGAGAAATCTTTCTCATGTAGGATTTATAAAACTGACTCTCAACAGGAGACAAGCAAGAAGGAAGAACACCTTTTAAGAGAAAAAAAAGAAACTGGTGTTTTGTTGCAAAGATTCATTAATTTCTTTCACAATCAGCTTGCTAGATGGTATGACCACAAAAAAAATGTCTGTATACCCCAGAAAAGTACAAGAAACTCCAGATCAGGTTTCCACTGAAATTCTCGTATCCCTAGTGGAATAATACCAAAGAACTCCCCAAGTACTCTAAAAAACATGAGAAAGTTTGACTGCTTGGAAGCAGTCACAGGAACATGACTCTACCAGAAGGACCAACTCTATTTGTGCAGCAGCAAAATCACCCTCCTCACTTCAGAACAAGACAAATAAGAATTTCAGTTAAATTATTGAGTGAGTCATTTGAGAAAAACTTGTGTAATCTCTTAATCTGCTCTTAGTGTACAAGAGCACTAGGAAAATTACTGCAGTGGATGCAAGAGAAAATCATCCTTGGGAAGACAGCTGAAGAGCACAGTGGAAAGTATGAATACTGGTGAGGGGGGTAGTCAGGTAAACCACAGCAAGGTCGGGTGTGATCACTCAGAAGTCGCTGGTATTTTGGAAACCAGAGATGAGCAACACGGTGTGGGTGTGAGAACAGGCAGAGCACAGGAGCAGTGACAGTGCAGACAGGATTGTCCTCGTTCCTCCCTTGCTCTTTTGAGCATCACTGCTGTGAGCTAAATGAGGATTATGCAACTCCACTGACAGACTGGAATGAACAAGTCAGCCCCCTGTAGAAGGAACACACCCACTGACAATTCTGCAAGATGCCCAAACTACTCCATGAACCACTCTTCCTTAACTCTAGATAATTACTAAATTGTTAAACCAAAACACCAAAAAATACATTAATGCTTCAAAAAAATTGTCATGAGATGGTAAATAGAAGTAGTTTAGCTAGATCCTCCAAGAAACTGGAAATGTAATGTTTATATATGCTTAGTTTATAAACATGCAAGGAATAAGCAGAAAAAAAAGACAATCCATTTTAATAAACAACTAATTTTCAGTAAGGTTCACCTTAGCTTTATCCAGCTTTCAGGAAGAAGTATCAGATGTGACCTGAAGAATTTGGCAAGGAAATAAAAATCTGAGTGATCCTAATCTCTAAGAAATTCAAAGAGGTATTGGTCTGTTCTTCCACTGCACAAACTTTGAATTGCAGCAGTGTATTTCTAATGTATGTAGTTAGGATTAGAATATCAAATGTATTCAGAGAGTCAGAAACACTCAAACAGAAGAGATGAGAACAAAGATGTCCATACAGAGCCTGGCCACTCTTCTTTATCAGTTTGATCTCATAAATGACACTGCTTCCCATACAAGCCTTGTCCCATTTGCATCCTTAGGTCAGCACACTTACAACACTCCCGCCTTTGAAAAGAGCCTGGGGAGTGGCTCAGAAGCCAGGGTGGAATTCATCTCACCTCTCTGCCTCCCGTCACACCAGGGATGCTCTGCTTATGGAAACTGCTGCTGCTGCCTGGGCAGGAGGACAGCAGATTCCAGCAGGCACCACTTCCCCTGCCTGCAGCCACACCTGTGCTCCCAGGGAGTGCCCCAGTCCCTCCTGCTTAAACAAGCAGCTTGAAGCAGCAGCAGGGACAGGACAGCCAGTCACACACAGGTAAAGTCTGATGAATCCCACACAAGCAGCATCTCCAGAGCTGTGACAGTGTTGAAGAATGCCAGGATCTGAAAACAACCTGATCTACCTGCTAGGTTTACAAGAAAAATGTACATTTTTGGTAAATTAATACATTCAGATGCATAACCACATCCTGCCTTTAGTTTTGTTCCCTTAAAAAGAATCCACCTTTTATCTATGTCAGTGCTCAATTCATTAGGGAAAACTGTGAAAGTCAGCATATTACTGAATGTCATGATGCACAGCAAATGTCATGAGAGTAGTTTAATGACAGCAATAAACACTAAAAGTATTGAAATACTTTTAATTAAAAACCAAAATATGAAACCATTTTGAGATTGATTATTCGTTTATCTGTTTACATAAAGTCTGTATTTTCCTGAAGCAGAAAGCACCAGAAGGACTTTTGCAATTAATTTTTAAAAGCCTAAGCATATATGAAAAAAGGCAGTGAAGAGAAATAAATACCAAAAAGGGAAAAATACAAGATGCAGAAAAACTTGACAACAAAAAAAATAAATTACAGTGTATTTACCTTCTTACAGATCTACCCACACCCACTAAAACAGTCTGAAAGACTGATCTTACATCCATACTTTGATGCTTGTATGGTGTATTGTATGGGTTAATTATAATTTTCAATTATCAACAACTTAATTCAGTGTCTGCACATAATGTATTGGAGACAACATTTCTCTTGTGGGGATGGAATTTCATTGCAGACTGGGGAGGACCTTCCATACAGGTCTTCCTGCTCTTCCTCCACACCAGAGGCTCTGCTCTGTGCAAGACATTGCTTAATTACCATCACTCCGTGGTATTTCACAATGACCAAATGTTACCTACAGACACAACTGAAACATTTTAATTTCTTTAACAAGTCATTTTATTAATTTCTAACCACATTCAGTAATTTTTTTTAAGTATTCACTTTATTTTATTTAACCTTTCTCATGTTACCCACTGATGTTCTGTAAAATGGTAAATGTTTCTGTGACATCACCCTTTACTCCACTGCACAAGGCCAGTGAGCAATCATTCCCACAGAGTTCTGCAAGATAAAAGTGGTGCTATTTGAGACACCAGCTATGGGTTAAGTTTGTATGGCAGCCTTAAGTTTCTATGGTACAGAAAGATGATTATTAAAAAGCACTCTCATAAGAACTCCAACCACTGGTGGAAAGCAGCATTATGCTGTGTATTTCTGTATTTTCTAATTATGTGTTCCCACATATTAATGAAATGTATCCATTCTTTATGGAAAGGTAAATAAACCTCTAGACAAACTTTACATTGGTCTTGTAAACAAGACTGTGACAAGGTTTTATTATGTTATTCATAAGTACACAATGTTCCACAAAAGAAAAAAGTATTTTGAACAGATACACATAATCCTTTTGATTTGTGTTTGTAGATGTTGCAGGAAACCAAATAGAAATAAAAGAGAACAAACAAAATATTATTAAAAATACACACACACATATATAACACTTCCCTGGAGTGACAATCAGTATTTTCAAAAGGTTGTTAGAAATTTGAATGCTTGAATAATATAAAAAAAAGAATAACTTAGAAAAGTAAAATATTAGCTTAATTCCACCCATGTACCCTTAAATCTTGTGGGACCATTTTAGATTACATCCACTTTTAATGTAGAGTTTGAAAAACTCAAATTGTAATATTACACACTGTTATGTTACATATCAAAGGCTAAAAATTCTAGTAAAAGAAAATAGACTTTATATATGGCAATTATTTACAATATCCTTGTGTTTCATGAAAATATGTTCAATGAAATTATAAAATGCTTGTGTAATTACATCTCTACCCAAACAAGCTGAATTTGGCAGAAGTAGTGTGTTAAATACTACCCTTCAAGGGTTTGAAAACAATATTTTCATATTGCACAGTTTTAATATTAATACAGTGTCTGACAGCACACAATACTCCAGAGTCATAAAATATTAAGCTTATCATCATTAGTGATGCTTGAAAAAGAAATTAACCCAGTGCATCAGGCAAGGGGCAATGTCAGAGGTGGTTGACACAAATTAACTAAATGCCTCCTCTCCCACACACTGGCACAAGGCTGTGCTGCCTCTTGCCCCACGTACACCTCACTCAGGACTCCTCACAGATGCTCCCCCTCTTCTCTGTCTCTCCAGGAAAAGCACAGCCAGTGGTTATTCCCATCTAAGGGATACCTTCCCAGGATTTCCCCTGCAGAACCTGCCAGTGTCTCTGATGTGGATGAGGTGCAACCACTCCCCGTGAAAACTGTCCCTCCCAGAGATGGACTGAAATGCCACTTTGGTCAGCAGTAAGGGGAAGGAGAAAGAGAAGTGGGGGAAAAGGGGTGGGTGAGTGGGAGGTGGGAGAGAGCAAGTAAGCACAAGTGTGCTTGTTAAGCCCTTCTCAGTTGTGCTCTCTCACACACGTGTTACTTCACACTTTGGCACAGTCTGCTGGAAGTTTTCAGGCCTGAGATGTTTCTGAAGGCTGTATTGTCTCTAAATAATACTATTTCTTCCCCTATGTACTGAAAAACAATAACAAAACCTAAAACCACTATAAGCTTTACATCACTTTCACACATGTAAGAGAACAGGACAAATTTAGCACCTCTGAAAATATCAGAAAATCATTACGGAATTTTGATTTAGCAACAGGATGAGCAACTCTGACTAGGGAAGAACTTCAAAATAATAATGCCATGCAGGCAAAACACTGTCACTGGGACACAATTGCTAGAACTAAGTCTCTGAAATTTACATGGTAATGGACTTTATGGCTAATTTCAAGTGCCATGTTCATTTTAGAAAAAAAAAGGTGTATTTTTTGAGTTCTTAATTATTTTGAAAGAGGACTTGGAATAAAATTCACAGTAAATATCAGGGATTAGCAGGAACTACAGTAAGCTAATAATTTTTGTGTTTTGCTTTCCCAAACACCTTAAGTCCCTTTCTGCAATGTTCAAGTTATCAAGAAAAATGTTGTATTTTTGTTTCCAAGGCTTCTGACATATATAAAAACCCCATGTTGTCCTCCCAGCTGTAAGTGCAAAAGAGATGCCAATAAATTTGCATGAATCCAAAACTGAACTAAGAACATCATCCTAAATTGAGGTAGCACATTGATCTAAGTTTCTTTCCAAGAACTTCAGAAAGAAACTACAGAATTTTAAGAGTAATGTCTCTGCCAGCAAGCATTGAAACCTCTAGTGACCAATGAATTCTTCCCTCTCCACTTGAGCAATTTAGGAGTTTGGAAGTTCTTCTTTAACTCTTCTTTTTTTCCCCAAAAAATACTGTTTAGTCCATGCACCCTTAGGTCCTGTAGCATCTATTGCAACATCAATAATGGAATCTGGAGTCATCCACCTCAGAAAGGCCAAGAGAAGGAAGTTCAGAACGGCAAAAAAAGCAAAGATACACCCAGTCACTGGGCCACAGTGAGTCATTAATCTGTCAAGTCGCTCATTCATGGGTAAAACCACTTCATCTGCAACTCTGTCATACACCTAAAGGGAGAGGAGACACAAAGTAACAGCTTAAAAACACATTGCTTCTGCCTCAGAAATCAGGCAGTACTTTGCTGTGGCTGCACAAAATAAATGATCTATTCTCAGCTACCACAGGGGACAGATATTACCCCCCCAAAAAGCTTTGCAAATTTTAAGTGCTGATTTTATGAGTCCTGTTGTCGATATTTTATTCATTTATTTAAGAAGAAATATGAAACATTCTCTTCTTTTATACACTTCAAAAGTATTTCATTAACTAGGAAAGCTGCATAATTTGTCTCATAATATTATACAGAAGGGGTTGGGGGTTTTAATTAATTGAATGGGCTCTAATCTCGCACATCAGTCCTAGGAAGAGCTTGAACATGCAATTACTAGGTTTTAAACACAAAGATGGATGAACTCATAGGTGAGCTTGGCAATATTCCAAATCTCTGTATTTGAACAATAAACCAAATCATAATAGGCCCCTGCTTTTTGTTTAAAGAAACACTACTTCAGTTACTGCACAAAGCAAACACATGCTACCAGTGACTTATTGTACAGGTCAACCACAACCAACTACAAAACCACTCCAAAAAAGGCTTGAAGGACACAGTTTTTTCCTTAGAATGTTACAAACTTCATCCTACAGGTAACTTAACAATCTGTTAACAAACAACTGTCTTCTGTACAGTGTAAGATCTAAGCATACTTCTACCAGTTCTATGAACATTTTCCTTCATGGAGCACTGGTGGGATTTTTAAGAAAAGGCTAAATAAAGCAAACTGAAATCTAGGCTGCCGTCTGTAAAAACTTTGCAATTCAAATGTTGCTTGCAGCTACAAAATCATAAAATGAATGGTATTGATGGCACTTGAAAATGACAAAATAACCTGGCTGTGCATGGCACTTTGAGGAGGCTTGTGAGAGGTATGTAGCTGAGTGCACTGCAGTCTAACCAAGAGGCCTGGGCTTCAGCTACTCTCTCCTTCCTGAAGCACAGGAGGTGAAGTCAGAAGTGACACCTCTCCACAGGTGTCTGCAACGTTACTGCATTCAGCATTCTTCACCTAAGGCAGAGTTTTTATACTGAAATATGGTTTCAAAACTAGGAAAATAAATTTTCCTTACAACCACAGCTCATGTAAACTCACTGTGTTCAGCCTTCCAGCACTGAACTGCCTCTCATAAGTTTAAACCACTTGTTGGCACGTGGCAAAGCTTTGTCATGAGCTGTCTTTACCTTGTCATACACCTCATGCAGCACGTTTTCCAGTTATGCCAGAAAAGCTACTTCATGTGAGGACTTGAATAAATAAATTAATAGAAATGTAACTAAAGATCTAGGCTTTTCTTCACAATATTTACCAGCACTTATGGCATGTTAGAAAATACAAACAGAAAAAAAATCGCCTATCCAGGAATGTATTTGGGGGGAAAAAATGCATTTTATGAACCTTTTAAAACCATGTATTTGACAGGAAACATGCTGAAATATTACACAGTGAATGTGCACAGTAATATTTCAAAGCAAGAACTGTTTCAGAAATGCACTTTCATTGAATTTAAAAGAAGTGATCATACATACTTTCTCAGTTCTCTCTGCTACGTTCCTCCAAGTATAAAACGTCTTTACTTCATTATGAACAGTTTGTGGAGATGGTAGAGTTCCTGATCTCAGCTGGGCAATAGCTTTTTCTAGTCCATCACACAAAGATTTCACAGAGGGCTCACACAAAATGATGAGATTTTCTGGAAGTACCTCTGGAATCCCACCAACTCTTGTACTCACCACCTGTGAAACAAACAAAAGAAACAGCACATATGCAACCTAAAAAATGAAATTGTGTGATGCCAATGCTATTAAATTGTTTAGATGCAGTTATTTAAAAGGATAGGAAAATATCATGGTTTGGGAACTTGACTGTATGTGAACTAAAGGTGCCAACCCCAGAGAAGACAGAGCACAGCAGATCACTTTCAACACTGTCACAATGATTCTTTGGTGCCATGATAAAACAGAAGACTTGGTCTGATGAGTGGTTATGAGACACCTTTCCTGAAGATGTTTGTCACAGTACACAACTAAATCTCTGTAACCACATTTTGGACTTCTCCTCCACAGCATCTCAGAAAAACTGTTATCTCTATTTGGAGAGGATAATTTTACCACATACTTTAAATTTTAATTTCCTAGGTTACTGAACAATTGCAAAAATTTATTTATATTAATCTGAATTATTATTTTTAAAGAGAAAGCAGAAATTACTAAGACTGACATTGTGCAATCATCTCTAAACACTGGGCAATAAGAAACTGCAGAACTTCCTCACCTCTAGAGAAGAAAAGATGACAAGGGAATAACTACAACTAGGAAGTAACTGCTGTCAAAAGGTACTGAAATAAAAAAAAACTGAAGTCACTCACATTTTCTATATTTACTGTAAATTAGGTACTCTTATCAGTCTGTCTTTTTTATTAGGTTTCTTTATATTTTAATGTGAAACTCTTAAAAAAGTTTTTTATGGCTATTGTTTCAACTTCTTTTTGAGTTGCCAATCTGGGTTGTAAACTAGTTAGAAAGGGCTTTTACTGTTTTCTCTCTCTCCAACTCTTATCTTGAATCCCTACACAGTAAGGCAATTTTTCTGCAGCTTGTTTCAAAGTACTGGCAAAGTAAACTATGAGCATCAACTACCCCAAAACCCTGTAAAGGAGTACATACAAAACAGTATTTTGGAGAGGCAGTCTGGCTAGTTCAGAGAACTGAGAGGAGATCTACATGTTATTCCCAATTCTGCACAAAATTCTTCTCGGAGCTTAAGCAGTTTCAGTTAACCCTTCTGTCTCAGCTTCCAGGTGATCTGTAAATGGGGATAATATTTGCTTACCTCTGTAAAGACAGAGCCTCAGATGAAATCAAATGTTACAAGCACATATTATTTCATTGTGAAATTTGTTTAAAATGGATACATGCTTTCTAGATATTGAGACTTATTTTTTTTTACCTGTAAACCACAGCTTGCTGCTTCCACAATAGCCATACAAAAGGCCTCAGTGAGGGAAGTGTTGAGAAAAATGTGCCCCTGGACCAGGACATTTCTAACATCTTGGTGTTCCAAGCCTCCTAGAAGACGCACCCTGCATACAAGAGGAAAAACAAAAAACAACTCAGAGATAAACACTAGATTTGGAGCATAATAATGCTGTATAGTGTTACACATATTCTGAAAAAGGTACCAATGGTTCACACTCATAGAGTGAGAGAACAAAGACAGGCACCTTGGTTTAGTTTACTCTAAGTTTTTCCAGCAAAGGAGAAATAGAAGGTTCTGCTTTTTATTGTCACACTGAGAGAAGCTTCTGAAAATAAAGCTGGTGGGAGAAGTTGCTGTTTTAATGACAATTGCCTCCAGAACATTGCTACTGAGCCTTCTAGTTCTGCAAGAAAAAATGGCTTCATTCAGTTAATAATTAAGATTTCTCAAATGCATTATCTGAATTTTCAATGTGACGTCTGACCAATCTGAGTCTGACGAGGGAAAAACTTTTTAAGATACAATGATCAAGACCTATCACTTTGAAGAGATACTGAGAGAAAATAAAGGGTAAAATAAGAATGATACTGACAATTTTAATTGGGAATCACTGACTTAAGTACAAAACAGGCAAAAAAAGACCTAGAATAGAAAATGACCAATTAAGAACATGAAACTGTTCTTGATCAAGAAAACCCGAGAGAAATACAAAAATGCATTTGTATCATGGCAACATTCTGGTAACATGGTAGCACCAGGGAACATGTTTGTAAAGCCACAAGAACACATAGGAGATAAGCACTGTGCTTCAGAGTTTCATACTGAAATAATAAATTACTAGGAGTCATCATCACATGCAGTGACACAAATGAGCTGATAACACCTGATGCCATATCAGATCCAAGCATCATGGTTGCAGAGAGGGGTGTGATAAATTTATATCTAAGTCAGCTTTCTATGACTTGAGTGAAGGCTCATTCAGGGCCTATTCACAGAAATATGAATTAACTTGCTGGACCACAGTCCAGCTCTCAAAGTCTTCAGTGTCTGGTTTATTGCCTTGCCTTTAGGCCTCCAGCCTGAGGTTTTGGGGTTTATCAGGGGCAGGGAGGCAGGCATGTCCCCACCCCTGAAGTACCTTGAGGGGTCCCACACAGTGACAAAACAAACCTGTCATGTAGCTGGTATCGTTCCCGGACCTCTTCCAGTATGATCCGTTTTGGCCCTTCTCCTCCAACTAAGAAATGTAACTCGGGGTACTTCTGACAGAGCTCAGGAATGATACCACTAAGCAAATCAATACCTAAGGAGAGAAAATTTAGGGCAAGCCATTATTGTATTTGATTTCAGAACTTCTCATGATGTAGCCCACTGTTAGAATTCTATTCAAGAGTGAAAGAAATGAAAAAAAAGTCTCTTGGAGACAGTTAAATTGCTGTATGTAAAATTATGAAAAAACAAAGACAACTTGTGACCTTTTAGGAGAAAAATATGGAAAAAAAATCACTCAAGTTGCTGTCACTTGATTAAAAAAAAAATTCAAACATTTCTAACAGAATATATAGATGAGGCCCTAAATCTTAATGTTCAACATGAGCCAAGCCTTCCATTTTACAAATTGCTGTTTTCAGTATCTTCAGTATTACAAAGGACACACACCTCTGAACCCAACACATACAAAAAGAAACGTACATTTCTTCTTGAGCTCACAAACACAAACGCCTGGAACAGCCACCTCACCACTCCCAGTGAAAATTCCATCCATACCACAGATACGGCCTAAGTGATACCTGACCGAGACCTTTCTAAAGAAACAGAACGACCAAAACAAGCTTTCATTTGACCCCAGTTACCTTTTCTGTAAACAAGTCTGCTGACAACAACGATTGTTATTGTACTGTCATCCCTCCTCGCCGGGTCTGGAGTGAAGTCGGTGGGATCGACAGCGTTGGGGATCACGGACACTATCCGGGGGTCCAGGGCTGCCCGCAACACCGTGTTCTCCTTACTCGTGTAGGAGACGCAGATGATGTGGTTGGTGTCACACAGGGACACCGTCAGCAGCTTGTTGGTCAGCACCGAGCTGACATCGGCGAACCCGAAGAGGGAGTGGTCAGTGAACACCGTCCGCAGCCCCATGGTCTTGGCGTGGAACAGCGCGTCGTGGGCCATGGCCGAGAAGGAGCTGTGGGCGTGCACGATGGTCACCCGCTCCCGCACGAAGATGTACCTGAGCAAGGGCAGGCTGTGGAAGAGCGTCGTGGCCGTGGACTGGTTGTACATCACCTTCAGGGGCAGGTAGTAGACTTTCAGCCCGCTGGTGAGGTAGCGGACGCCCTTGCGGTGACCGTAGGCGTGGGTGACCACCAGGACCTTGTGGCCGCGCTCGATGAGGCACTGTGACAGCTGGTACACGTGGCTCTCCACGCCCCCCATGTTGGGGTAGAAGAAGTCCGACACCATACACACGCTGTGCGCCGCCGGGCCTCCGCCCGCCATCCCGGGCCCGCTCCTGCCGGGGGA
>VZRX01011558.1:2055-80822 GCA_013398075.1 Notiomystis cincta | reverse complement strand
TTTTTTTTTTTTTTGTCAGCTTTGCTAGATTTTGCTGTCTATTTGGTTGCAGATCTGTTTCTGCTTTTGCAGCCTTGAGGCCACATCAGAGTACTTTAACACTGATGTATCAGCTGTGCCTGTCCTAGAGGTCTTCCGTTTGTACCTTTAAAATTGTACTTGACAAACTCTTTTAAAAACTCGTGGCAATTTATGTCCTAAAGTTCTACATTGTATGATTCTATGAGTTGGCACAAACTGGAGTGGCAGAATTTCAGGTTTAAAATGCTAACAAAATGGGTTTAACTGAAAGTTGAATGTTTGTGAGGGTTTATTGGTGGAGAAGAAAAAAAAGGTGCAGTGACAACAGTAGATGGAGCTATTGTAAACTTAAAATCTCTTCGTCCTTCTGGCAATACAAAAGACATCTGTGCAAAGCTGAAGAACCTGTACCTGGTATGTTTTATTTCCTAGTGCTAGTGCCTCTACTACACAAATGCTCCAGGACATTATTAACACTGTTCTCTGTAGTCATTATACCAAATAGAGTAGTACCTGCCTGCATTCTACAGTTTGAATTTAAAGAAAACTGAGTTTCTTATAAAAAATAAGCGTGAACTATCATATATATCGTTAGTTTAAATCCAGATTTAAACTGTAAAACAAGAATAAATAATTTTAATTATACTTTAAAATCCATTAAATGAGACAATTCTGTTGCTGTAGCCTTGAATTTCCAGAGATAAAAAGAAGGTAAAGTCTGTGGAGGAAGAAGTAATTTTTATTTGATTTTTAGAATTGAGATGTCTCAGAGAGGCATGCAGACCATCCTCGAGGTGTGAAATGGAAGCCACAGGTTTCAAGCTTTGTGCAGGCTGGAAAGTTCTGCTCTGAGGTTATTTTAACTGATGTGGAGCAAGGCAAAGTGAAAGGTGGCTGTACTCCACAGGACAAGTAGAGAAGTGTAGGCATTCTTAGCTCTGCAAATATCTAGGAGTGAGCTGTGGGTAGATTTACAATGGGATGCACAGGGAAATGGAGGAGCAGAGAGAAGGGGATTTTCATGATCTGCATGAAGGGATTCCTCATGACATGCATTCATGACTGCCTCATGGGATTTTCATGATAAGAATTCATAACTGAGCTGCTGGAAAATGTTGATGTTTATTGCAAGGACAATGCTGATAAGCATTGCATAGTCCTTGTGGATGTGTTAGCTCTTCCTTGTGTTTCATCACTTGTATTGGTGATTTTATTCTGAGGACTGAATCAAAATAACCACTGTGCAACTGTATTTGAATGTTTAAACACAGTTCTGAACAGTTAGTCCATTAATAGGGATCGAGATACACTTTCCCAAGAAAAAAGAGCAAAGGATGCACAGGAGTGTGCATAGACAGTGGGGTCTGGGTCAAGGGAAGGTTTTGGATAAATTCCTTGCCAATGAGTCACCTGATAGAATTGGATGGGTTTGTCTGGGTTTCTTGCATTACCATTTCAGCTGGACCTGTTATACTAAGCCACACATCAGAGAAAATCTTCCCCAATTAAAAATAGCACTTAGCATAATAAAGTGGGGCAGAAGACTACATTAAATGCTTCCTACTTTGTTACCTTATTTTTTGGCATTTAATTTGTAATCACACTCCATAACTGATATTTTGTGTATAACTACAGTTGTATTTTTAAATACATAGCATATACTGATGCAGACTAGAATTAAATAATTGATAATTCAACCATAAAAATTTTAAAGGTACCTTTAGATGTTTAAGAAAGGAAACAGTTCATGCTAAATTATGTATCCCCAGTAGTCTCAGCCTGGAAGGACCTTTCACATTGAGTAGAATTGTAAAGTATGATAAAAATGGAAACAAAAGAAGAGTGTTAATGGCATTGAAGTCAAAATGCAGATCAAGCCCTGACACATCATTTTGAGCACTTATTTTGTTTTATTGGCAAAATGAGCACTTTCCTTTTATCTTAATTTAAAACAGATTTTTTACTCCTGAGTTAAAAGTTTTTAGTGAAGTTTTTAAGTAACTGCTGATGTAGGAGGTTGATAAATAAAATGAATGGCAGTACATCACTTGTAATCCCTGCTTGTTTGTTTTTGTTTTTGTTTTATTAATGTAGACTTTAGTAAATGAGAACATAGGTTTACTTGGCCTGGTATCCACTTTTTAGTTCCAGAAAGAGCAATTCACTCCACAAATCCAGAATTAGAGGATGACAACCTCTTTGATATTTTAAAGTTGAGATGCATTTACCAGTTATTTAGAAAATACAAAGGAAACAGGCAGCTGAAAGAGCTTCCTCAGATTCAGTTTTGGGTTCCCAAGATTTTCATTTCCCTTTTTTTTACACCACTGTAAAGCAAAGTAATTTTAATAGCATAAATCCTGACTTACAGTGGTCCAAGAAAGAGAAAAATAAATCCAAGCAGATTCACATTTGTTTTTGCTGGAATACAGGAAGGGACCTTCCGAGTCAGCTGGAATTGATGCCTAGAGGATACCTACAGATTTATATGTTTGCAGTGTATATGAGTATGGCAGGATTTGTATGTGCTCTGTCAGCCCTCCTGTGAATAATTCTTGCTATAAGCAATGTCACAGCCCATGACCTGTGATAGCTTTTGAAGTAAATGAGAGCAGTGCTTTCAAGATGTGCTTGAATTTCTTCCATGTCACCAGGTAAGATCACACTACCTCTGTCCTTCTGGAAGTCAAGTAGGGTTTTTGCAAGTAGATAAATACTTCCTGACTCTTTCAATGCAGTGTGCATATTCAGCTATTATTCTGATTTATATTCTTCCTTTTCTCCTTCCTGCAACAAAAGCACATATAAATAGAAACTAGCTACTCATAAAAACTGATGGTTTGAGACACTTCATGTGTGTTTATTTAGAATTAAAAATTATTATTTAAATATTCTCATTCCTACTACATACATAATACAAATATTACGTTAAAGCATGCCTCACTATATAAAAATTAAGACACACTGCAACAGGAATTTTTAGCATTATTATTCTGGCTATGAAATCTGTAAATCATGTCCATATGCCTAAAAAGCAAGTCATGCTGAACACAGTAATAAAAGGCCTTTCAGACTTCAAAGAGAACATTCCACTGCTCAATAACCTTCTCTCTCAGAGGGTCATTTAGTCATAGGTTAAGAGCTAATGACATCAGTCAAAAACCAAATCTGCTATGAATTTTACATACCTCATTTAATTCTTCTAAATTTTTATATTAAATATCCTAATTAAGAGTCAGTCTGATGTATTGATATGAAAGATATCATAAAGCATTTCTATTTTAAAGTTTGTTGAATATTTTTTAATGAAAAATCCAGAATTTCACCAACAAAATAACACTGAACTTTTATAAATCCTTACCAAAATCTAATTATCTGCATCTCCTTTTAGTCCTGGTCTTCCATGTAGAGGATTTATGGCTATGCCACAGAGTTAGCAACATCCAGATCTTCTTGGGGCTGTGGCAGTGAAGACCATCACACAGCCCTGACATTCACAGCACTGTGCCTAAATTCTTGAGCTTTTCCACACAGAGTTTCAGTCAATGTTACAGGTGTGCACTCCATGCTCTAACTTTGGTAATTTTTAATGATTAGGAGAGCAGGGTGGCAAAGAGCAGAGCCCTGCAATACAGAGCCTGGCACAGGGCCCAGGGAGCAGGTGATCTGCTGGGGTAGGAATTTATTGTAAAAGAAATTCGCTGTACAGTGCCTGTAGGTTGCACCAGAGCTGACAATCTTGCTTGAAATATGTAGAAGTACATTCATAAGGCTTCTGGAAATCAGGGCTGAGAACCACTAAGGATAATCCAAGTTATAAACTAGATAAAAATCTGTGTGTGGTCTTCTTAAGTCACTCTTGTTAGTGAATGTCACCACAAGCAGTTTCTGTCTTCACAGTAAGCCTAAGAACTGTTCTTAATCCACAAGCTTTCAGGCACAATGCTCCTGCAAAAGAGGAATCCCTCACAGATAAAGGAACCTGTAGGGGGTTAAATTCAGTGTAAATAACACTGAATTTTACATTGACCTCCAGGTGTGTTTTTGATGATCCACATTCTCTGTTGCTTGAGCATGTTTGTCCTGGTTTGGGCTGGGATAGAGTTAACTTTCTTCTGAGTAGCTGGTATAGTGCTGTGTTTTGGGTTTAGTATGATATAAAATGTTAACACACTGATGTTTTGGCTATTGCTAAGTAGTTCTTACTCTAAATCAAGAACTTTCCAATTTCCCATGCTCTGAGAGAGAGCAGATGCACAAGAACCTGTGAGGAAGCACAGCCAGGATGGCTGACCTTAATGGGTCCATAGAACATGCCCAGTATATAAACTGGGTGAGTAGGGAAGGGGAGTGCTGATCACCCCTGGGATGGACTGGGCATCAGTCAGTGGGTGGTGAGCAATTGTGTTGTACATCATTTGTGTTTCTTGGGTTTCATTCCTCTCTCCCCCCTTTCCATTACAACTACTACTACTAGTAGTAGTAGTAGTAGTAGTAGTGTTATTGTAGCTGTTGTATTTAATTTTGTTTCAATTATCCAATTGTTCTTACCTCAGCCCATGAAGTTCACTTTTTTCTTTCCAAATCTCCCCACTAGAGTGGTGGTTGTGTGGTACTTAAGTTACCAGCTGGGTTTAAACCACAACACTATCAAAAATATTTGCCTAAGTGTGTAACAAAGTGATCCACAAGATTTAAGAGCAAAATTTTGAGGTTAAAGGTTAAATTCATCCAGAGGCTTAGACTGAAAGAAGCCTAGAAAGATCTTGTCTCACTCCATCCCACTGGGATCTTCAGTCCTGCATTGGATGTCCAGGCAGAGATCTGTTTTTCAGTAGAATGGGGAAGTGTGGAAAACCTCAGAGCAGGGTTCACAGTGGTGGCCAGTGATGGTACCTTTCCAGCCTGGGTATCCTAATGGTTGGTAATCTCCTGGAGGTTAGGTGGTTCATGTTCAAATCCCTCTCTGGGAGAAAAGCTTCGGAACATGGTTTTCAGTTTATCTAAGAGCCTTCTAGGGTTGAAGCAGACTTAGTTGTGCCTCTGGCAAGAGCATTCAGTTTTGAAAAATTAAGTTAATATATTCAGGAAAGAAAACTAAGGAAGCCTCTACAGATCAACACTGAAAAAAACACAAATAAAATTGATACAGCATTCCAGTTGCTAAACTCCAGGTTAAGCTAGGAAATGTAAAAACTTGATTTCTTTCCACAGCATACAGCTTTACAAATACTTTTGTGTGGTTTTGCATGAAGGTGTATTTTTACTTCATATATCTCTGGTGCCAGCAGTTAAGTGTCAGGTTTGCCTCTGCAGCTCCCTGGCTTCCTGAGGAGTGTGCTACTGGTGTAGCTTATTGGCAGCACAGCCATTTGCCCCCAGATGAGATAGAAGTGACGGGGCAGCTCACTCCTTTTATGGACCCCTGTGCAGCTCAGGGACCTCACCACCACACATATTTAAATTTAGGGCCTCTTAGAGGAGCAGGAGAGGTGTAAGGGTGTGTTTGTGCTGCCAGGCTGCTTCACCTGGTGTTGCCCTGGGATCACCTCCCCCTTCTTGTCCATGCAGAGTTCTTGCTGGTGGCACATGTCCTTCACTCTGGAGGAGCACCCCCAGGCAGGAGCCCAGTGCAGCCCGGAGGTAACCCTGCTGCAGGGGCTGCTCACAGCTCTGACTGCTGCTCAGCCAGAGGATGCCAGGCCAGCCCACAGAACAGGTAGCACACAGCCCACAGGTCCCAGGTGGCTTAGGAAGCACTCACAGCACTCAGGATCAAATCCTAAATGCCTTACTGAGAATAAAGGCACGTTAAATTGTTTGGTGCTTTGTCCAGCCGTTCAATCAATCTTACAGGATTTGGCTCTAATATTATAAAGCAATCTACTTTTCTTATATGAAAAAAAATCTTAGTTGCACATCAAAATCCATTTCCAGTTCCCTGTGTTGTGTCAAACATTCCATCTCTGAAGCACTTGTTTCCTATACTCTATTCCCTTTGTTCACAGTGCAGTGCAGAATTGGAGAATTCAGCAAGTGGGGAAAAAATCATATAGATGTCAAGAATATCACTTCCAGTTCAGGATTATTGCTCATAATATTTTCTCTGGACTAGCTCACACCAGACTTCAGTGGCTCAGAAAATAATGCTGCCCTTTTACCTGATCTGGTTAAAGCACTGTTATTCAGGCCTCACACTGGGGAGAGGAATTTCAGTGCAAAGGAGATATTTTCATTGTGTGGCAGGCTAAAAGGAAAACCATCTTTAGTGAACAGTGCTTTTCCAAAAATCACTGAAGAGTTAGCACTAGTGTGGTGTTATCCCCTCAGGAAGATTAACACACTACACCAGGAACAAATAAATAAATCACACATGCTGTCAGGCAGCCATGGGAAAAAATGCTTCTTTTTTACTGAAATTGTTGGGTCAAGTGACCTTGTTTCGACCTGGGTTTGGGCAGAAGCCAGTCCCTGTGGAACAAATGTAAGAAAACTGGACTTGAAATGGCTTTGGGGTTTTGCTTATTTTCTTCTTGTTGGGCAGAGTTTTAAAATAACAGAGAAAAATCAAATCCACTCGAATAACTGATGTATTTATTTTCTTATATACACTTAAATATGGCACATCTGACAGTAGTTGTACAATAAACACAAAATGATAATCAAAGCTGGACAGTAGATCAAATAACTCAGTGCTGAACCTATTAGAAGCCAAATCCTGTACACTGAATTTCTGAAGAAAGTTTTACCCAGGAGCTGCATTAGCTAAGGATTCAGAGGCTAAGATCATCAAGTCTCAATTTCTGAATGACTGGCTGGAGACTGTGACTCTGTTCCCAATGCACAGCTTCATCTTCCATAAGGCAACACTGAACTGGTACTTTCCAATCTTTCTTCCATGCAGCCAGAAATTCATCAGCTGTTGTTACCTCTTAGAGAGCAATTACCAGTGTCCCAGAGGATTCACTTGCAGTTAGTGATTACTCTAATAAATAAATGCAGACTGGATTAATTCTTCTGCTATTAATGTGGAAGATGTTCATGTTTACTATTGTTTGAAAGTCAGTGACAGCTACTTTGCGAAGCGGTGGATTTTGGAAGAGTAGGGGAAGCTCAGTCAAGGAGTTTCTCTGCTTTGGGACCCATGAGAACCTCTCTTCTCCTTTGGACAACGACAGTGCCTGGAACACACTGGTTTGGCAGTTGGGCATGTTCTGGGTTGGGATGGACATCTGTCTTCACAACTGTTTGATAAAGGAGAAAGAACACAGAAGAGAGAAGAATTTTAATATGATAATTCTTCACTGTCATATTCCTCAACTTTTTCATCATTGTACACTGCTCCCTACACACTGTTTGGGAGAGTGTTGACATCCTACAACACAGGGAGACAAGAATTTGCTGCCTGACCATTTTTTGTCTACAGCAACATGTCTTGCAGTGGTCCATTTGTCCAGAGTCATGATTTAAGTGATGCTCTCATTTCTTGAGAGTGGTGAAGTCCCAAGGGTCAGCACTGGATAGTGCTGCCCTTAAACTCTGCAAAGCAGCTTATCTCACTTCATGATTCAGCTTTGCTTCTCCAGAAATGCTAGAAGTCTGGCATTAGGGTCCTGTGTCCAGGTAATAGGAACTTCTAGAAGCCAAATGCATGTAAACAAATGATTACATTTCGCCCCTCCCACCTCTCTGAAACACATAAATAACCAATTCTTTCATGCTCATTTTTAGCTCTGCTGACTGTTTTAGCTGTTTTTAAACTTGCCAACTATTTTGTGCTTGTTCTTGTTTTCAAAGCTGAACCTGAAGATGCAAAAGTTACTTCTTCCACAGTATCTTCCCTGTGAATGAACCCATGAAGCCACCAAGAGCGGACCCTGTGGGTGACCACTCAGTGAACTGCAACTCTGCCAAGGTACCCAGGGAAACTGGAGGCTGACTATCCTTGTATAAATTCTTTGTTCTATATATATCCTTTGAGACTAAGCTACTGAATGCTACATGGGAACAAAGCTTTCTGAAAAAAATAAACAAATTAACTAATGCATGAAAAGAGGTGTTTAAAGAGGGTATTTTCTATCTGTGATTTGACACAGAAACCTCAGAACTAATAATACAAACAGATTAGGGAAATTCACGGAGTATAGTAGCCCCAGAACAATTTTCCTGCTTCTCAGTGGAATCAGAGCTGGTTGAGTGGATTTATATGTGTACAAAATTGCATTAGGTTTAGAAAATTAGTTGCTCTGAGGAAAAACTAGGTAAGGAACATGCTGTGAGCTTTGTGTGCAAATTTAGGGAGCCTTTGTCCCTCACCATCCATGAGATTGCCTTCAGCTATTGCAGAGAACAGCTGTCACAGGATGAGTTCTGCCTACTTACAAATACAAGACCAGGTATCTCACTGCAAAAACTAATATCAGATGTAGTACAAGTTTAATCATAATTCCCTAAAGATTAGTTAAAAACAAAAAGTAGTAAGTATTGACAGTTGAATAGCAGCCTTGTCCAGATTTCTTAGATTCCTTTTATAAGGTAATTATTGTACATGTAATCTCANAAAAACAAAAAGTAGTAAGTATTGACAGTTGAATAGCAGCCTTGTCCAGATTTCTTAGATTCCTTTTATAAGGTAAGTATTGTACATGTAATCTCAGTAGTTATTATTATTATTATTATTATTATTATTATTATTATTATTATTATTATTATTATTAATATCTTCCTAACTTCAGCAAGGTATTTTATCCCAAGTAGACCTCCCAGCCAATTAAGCACTTGCACCTCTAATTCAGGTATTGAATGGTAAAGATCACTTACCTACAGGTTTCAGCATGAAATATCTTGTGTTTTAGAGCACAGCTCTCCTGGCTCTCCCTACACAAATAGCAGCTGCAGTTCTCTTTACTTTGAAAGAAATCTGTGGGACACTTATGTCTACAGATGCATTCACAATTTTCTTCATCAAATTCCATATGTTGTCCACACATAGCCAGCTCAGCAAGAGGAGGGAGTCCTGCAACAGCACATACATCTTTTAGCAGTGAGCTTTACATGACTAAATCCTGCTTTTAAAGGCACTAACTCTGTTCTCTATTCATTAGGACTCACATATGTACCTTCTGATAGTCTAGGCTTCACAATTTCTGTTGTAACTTCCTGTGCAGAAAACGACTAGAGAGGGTTGAGCTGATTATTTCACTCTGCTGTTTCTTGTGGGTTGAACCCAGCACAAAGAAAATTTGGGGGGTGTATACTGCAAGAGCCTAGTGTTATGTTTTGGAATTCACAAATCTTTACTGGACAGCAAGTTTTAAAAAGATAATCTCAGAAAGAATTTAGTCTATACCCATGACAAAAAGGCACATCCATGCAAACTACCACACCCACCACCTGTGTACCTCACTACACAGTCACTGCAGAAATTTTGAAGGAGTAGTGCTATGTCTACTAGGGGGCAAGCTGGCCTAGCAGCTCAACAAGGAGCACATTCACGTGTCAAAGATGAAAGAAAATACTTTGTTTCAGAAAAAAAAAAAGCCAAAACAGCCAAGGGAACTCACTGTATAATATCTTCCCTGAAAATGCACATCTGGAGTACAATATGAAGCTAATCCTAGCAAAAAGGGAACACATTCTGTGGAAGCTTTATTAAAATGCAAGCAGCACATCCTTGGTTAAAGGTCATGGCAAAGAAGGTGTCATTGGGAAGGTAATTTCCTGTAGCTTTACAATTAGCTCTTGGATATAACCTGTGGAATGTGAAACATAACCTGCACCTCTGCCATCTGATCCCTGATCTCAGTGGCCAGAAAGGACTTGCACATTACTTGAAAGACATTTTCATTATTATTTCCTCAATGCTGAAAAACCAGTATCTCAACAGAATAAAACCTAAGGCCTGTTGAAAGGGAGGAGGGAGTCTGCCCAAAATTCTTGGAAGACAAACCCTTTCCTTGGGGTGATAAAGCTTGGCATGTGTGAAGTGGTGTAGAGTGTTTCCATCTCACTTTGTTTCAACCTCAAAGACAGATTGTAAGTTATTTTGTCCCAGCCACTTGCCAAACACAATGTACTTCAGAGAATGATATTTTTTCTGAGGAAGTATTGAGTCTATGTCAACAAATGCCATAATTCAACAAGCCACAGATTTTAATGCTCCAAGCTGATTTTACAAAAGACTCTGAGTTAAGAGGGTCTGGCTATTCTCAGTCCTTTGGACTCACTCTGAAATACAGAGTACTAATCCTTTCTTGTCTGAGAAGTCTAACTTGTGTTTGACTGCCTAACCTGATGGTCAGAGGACCTTAGCCAGAGTGAGAAAAGATTCAACAGAAACCACTGCAAATTATTTCTTGCTTATTGACATTAGGAGATTGTAATCAGTAGTCCAGTTTATGAGGTTATTTAGCTTTATTTTAGTTTGATAGTTTATGAATTGCTTGCCAGATTGATTTATTGTTGCTTTGGATGGTTTATTCTTTCTCTTGCTGAATGTAGCACAAAGGCAAGGTCTCCTTCTCTGTCTGTTTCCTCTAGTGCTATTATCGTGTTATTTTGGCCAGTACAATTTCCTGAGAAAAACGATTTTTAAAAACCTTACACAGGACTTGGAGAATTATTAATTTCTCTTAATATTTATTGCTAGTATGTTTAGATTTACACAGTTACCACTCAGAATATTTTCTTCAAATTTCTATGAAAAATTAAAGTTTTACCACAGAAGCATAGTAAGAAGGGCAGTTACTATTCTACAAATTTTACCCTCTTCCATTTCCTTCCACAGACCTGAAGAAATGTACATACATACTCCTGAGTATGTAGGGTATATCAGTTTGAAAAATTCCTAAATAACATAAGATTATCATTAAAACACTAAATTACTTTGAAAGATTATATGATTTTTTGCACTGACTACAGCTAACATGCAGGTTTTTGTCTTATTCCTGATTAATTCTTTCCTTAAGAACTAAATTAATCAACTAACTAACTAACTAACTAACTAACTAACTAAATAAATAAATAAATAAATAAATAAATAAATAAATAAATAAATAAATAAATTTAGTACCTGTCCCATGCAATGTATTCTGGGGCATTTTTTTCTAAAGTTAAGAAGATTCCCTAATGCCCATCATATAATTTAAGGCACATGTGAAATAAAAATGTGTGCAGGGTGCCTACTTCACAGAGTCTGATACTTTCCTATGTACTACTCAGGTTGCTAATACAGAGAGTAACATATCCAAGCAAAAAAAGGGTGATATGGGGGGAAGCACATATGTGTGTTTATTTTCAGGTGAGTTTCCACACCATAATCCAAGTCTATCTAGGGATATGGAATTAAAACTGTAACTCAATGAAAAAAAAAGTAAGAAGAAGACCAGAATGAGACACCAAGAGCTTGGAGATAGTATTCAAAAGTGTCTCTGTCATTTCATCTTTACCTTCTCGTCTGTTGGAGTGCTGTGTGTCCATAACACATTCACATTTGTCACTATCCCAGACCCATCCATTATGGCAAAATTTGTTGGTAAAGGGGCATCTAGAAGAAAAAGAAATTGAGATAGGAATTTATAAAAGCAATTAGAGGCATCAGAGTAGTCATTTGGCAAAATGAGCCTGCTGGTCTGCTGGGTCTGCCACTTGTACTGTGTGCTGGCTTGGCACCTGTGTGCTTTACTGCTGGGAACAGAAAGATTTGGGTCTGGGTGGTTCTGCTGATAGGGTGGAGCTCTCTGGCTCCCAGCCACACAGGAAGCAGGTTCCAGCCCCTATTTTAGATTACAGCCTTAGGAAACAGCTACAGTTTTGCAGTTCCCCTTTTCCATAAAACAGCTTTACCCCAGGCAAGGGTGGTCTTTGTCCTGCAGTATTCATGTCATGTAACTTCACTCAGTTTTGCCTTGCTGCCAGAAGGTTCAGTTCCAGTTTAAATTTGCCCAAGCTCACGGATGCACAGGGGACTGTTTCAGTGTCAGAGGGACAGGCTGACTTTCAGGCCCTTTGCTCTGGGAGGGTAACTCAAAAACTGAAAAAAGACCAAGATTCTTGGTATTTGTCAAGAAGAGGATTCAGAGTGGCCAGCAGGCTGAGGGAGGGCTGTAGTGGCTTTGCTGAAAGGACACCTCTCCCCACCCCAATGTCCAGCTGAAGGGCAGTGATGGGGACAAGCCAAATGCATGCTTTGACAGAGACTTTCAAGCTGACTTCCAATGAGCCACTCAAGCTGTTTGAGTTTCCAGAGTCTTTGTTTAATTTATGTAGCCTTTTCTCACCAGAAGCACTAGTATTTTATGCCATATTTTGGAGTGAGATGTGAGGTCACTTTTCTCCAGTCCATGAGCAAACCAAGATGCAAACCAAGACTGGATCAAAAAGTGAAAAGCCACGATTCACATTGATTCTGACCTGATGTGCCATAAAATATGGCAGAGGGCTTTAGGTTGAGCACAGAACTCAGTGTGCTCTGGCTAAATAATGCACGAGCAGAGCTGCTGTGTCAGGCTGAAAATGTCTATGCACACATACCCAAATAGCTCCAGTGGAGCATAGTGCCAATATAAGCACTTTGAGTCTCTGCTGAAGAACCTAAATATCTTAGTGAGTCCAGATGCTGCTGAACTGACCTACAGTTTGTTGAATTCTGATGTCCATTCACTTAAAATTCACATGATTTCGGTGAACTTTCTAACCCTGAGTGAAAACCAAGTTATTCAGAAAAACTGAATAGGATAACAAAAAGAAAATTGACCATTATAACGTGCAGATCAGAAGAAACCAATTTTGAGTTTTGTAGAAGTTTGCAGATGAGGGAACTTACCCATCCTCCTCTGGGTACTGGACAGATCTCCGTATGATGGTGTACTGGTGGCGCTGGGTGTTCGATGTACACTTACAGGCCGTGTGGTTGGCGATTTTGACGGGCACAGGCTCGGGAACACTTGTCAGGGGAACTGAGATCTCAAACAGCTAGGTGGGACAAAGAACACTTAGTTTTCAGTTTCCATTATACAGTTAGTATTTGGAGTTTTAAATAAAAATCTCGTGTTCTTTTGCCACCCTTGCTCTTTTCTAGAGATAGTTACCGTAAATATAAATGAGCAGAAGTTCACTGAGGGTTTTGAAGAGTAAGCAATTCCCACCAGGTAGGAACTTGCCAAAATGGGCATCCTAGTGCTGTATTATAGCTATTAAACTATATTAAACCCAAGACTACGCAAAATTATTTGCAAGCAAACACAAAACCCTCTTTAGGGCCAAATGGGAAAGAGGTAGACAGCTTTGTTCTTGGTTATATCATCAGTTGAATCTCTACCACTTACAGACACAGCTACTTAACTGTCCTTGGGAATAATCACAGTATGCATCTTTAGGGACCTAACTTAGCCCCCACAGCCTCCTCAGAGAGGGAGGGAAGAGGAGTAAATAGAGGAAAGTTCATTCTGCTGCAGCTGGGTTTTGGCAGCTGGGTTTTGGCAGGGAATCATCCTGGAAACACCTCTCTGTTGACTATGGCAGGAGCTTGAGGAACAAAGCAGCCTGCCTTCAGTGCATCCAAATTGTTCAGTGATCTTTGAGCACGCCTGTGGAGGCTGTGGTTCCTTGGGCAGCTGTGTGTAGGAGCTGTTGAAGTGATCCACACTCCCTCTGGCCCTCAAACCAGCATCTTTCCCATGGAAACCGAAGCATTGGGCACATCTTGGTGTGCCAGCACATCTTGGCTTAAAGCTGCATCCACCTGCAGGGACTGAGCATTCCTAAGCCAGACTGGTTAGACATTAAAACTTAGGTATTGCAGTGTCTAACTTTAGGTGGCATTAATATCCTTCAGTGGATATTTTATACCAAGGGAAAAAAATCCTCTCACTAATATGGGAATATGGGAATAATTCCATCAGGTGAATAAATCTGGACTGATGGTGGTGTATCCAGAAATGGAACTTAGCTGGGGACTTTTGGGGGAATGCTTATTTTGAAGGATGCTAAAGGAATGTTACACTCTGCAAAACTGCAGGTTTTCAACAAACTTATGATCTGCTGCTCAAAAAACACATAAATAAATAAATACTTTTTAGCCTGACCTAGCTCCCTGAGCTGATCAGATGTCTTTTGTGTGTGGCCAACAGTTCATAGCAGCTTTCTTCTTCTGGTGTGGAATGAAAGCAATTAATGAGCATTGACGCAAGAAGGACAGGCCCTGATTTATTTTACTCCAGCTATATTCCAGTACATCCAGACACACTGGAATTACATTCCAACAAACACAAAATAAATACAGAAGTGAATTGGACCTGTTCCCCATGAGGGCTTCAATTTTCTTTTCGAAACAACTGCCCTTGATCTTTGTTGTGATTTAAAGAAAAACCTTTTTCATAAGTAGAATTTCATTTATTAGGCCAAGTGAATTAGGGATGCACAAGATGAAGGTTCATCAAAGAGGACCAGTCTCCTGTGCTGCATCTGTGGGTATGAATCATAGAAAGGCTTGGTTGGAAGGGACCTTAAAGATCAGTTCCAAGCCCTTACTCCCTCCCACGGGCAGGGGTGCCACCCACTCGAGCAGGTTGCTGACGAACACAGATGGTTTCATCCACAGAGTGAACTGAAAGCACTAAACTTGGAGCTCTGCTCAGTCACCCACTGGAGCAAGATATCTCTGTACATAGCCTCTAGTGGGAGTCCACAGAAAGAAGCTGTCTGGCTACTCTATGCTCAGTTTTTGGCACTAGTCATTAAAACTTGGGTATTGCCTATTGCACCTATTTCGTAATTGACTACTGGTTTAAGCATTTCTGTCCTAAGATGTGTGTGATTTGGGACATTCAGATCCTGAGGCATGCTAATTAAGAGCATCTGGTCTCTCCTGATGAATATGCCTCCTTTTCTTCCTTTGCAAAATGGCACATCCAAAATTATTAGCCAGCCTTCTTGGCAAGGACAGTAATGTTGAAATGCAGCGGCCCAACATTACAAAATTTCCTGGGGTTAAACCTTGGATACAGAGGGTTCCTAGGAGTCAATAATCTCAAGGGGTCCCCAGTCCAAGTAACTATATATTAAAGAAGGATCAAACTTCTGATTGTCAGCAGACTGCAGTCACTTTCTCAAGGCCTGATTTTCCATCTCTACACATATATAAACAGTTTGTAATAATGCAACATGAATGTAAAATGCTATTGCACACTTCTGTATTCACTCCACATGGATAAAAAATTAATTCTTCTGTTTGTTATGATAGTGCAGACAGATCTTTCATAACAGGATCTCAGAAACCAAACATCCTTCTTCCCCTCCCTTTTTGGTGAGCCAGGGTAAAAAGGAAACAGATGAGCAGCCTGATTTACCGTTTTTGACACGTAGGTTGTACTTGTATTCATGCAGCTGAGACTCTCCTCGTTGCAGCAGCCTCCACATCTGAACACATTCACACAGGGAGGCTTGAAAAATTTGTTGGTTGTTGTACCCAGCTCCTTGGCAACTTCCACACAGGTTTCCCTTGGGACACACTGAGTCTTTTGCCATTCTTCATCTATGACTGGAGAAAACACCATTTTTATGAACAATCATGGCAAAGTTAAACCTCTTGATTAGTGAAGCTGAAGCATTATATAAATAAAAATGAAGTTCTGGCAAGCCATTTGCACTTACTTGGATCAATTTGCACTAATTTGGATCAATCTAAGGACCAGAGTCTGAGTGCAGAATTATCCAGTAACTTACACCAGCTGCACTGGCAGAGAGGCTGTTGCATTTATCTGCCTTTAGCTTTCAATGCAAATGACCAAAATCTCTGCTCATTCCAGCAGATTATGTAGAGTTGCACTGATTCCCCTTAGCTGAGAGCCCCCAGCTCCACAGTGTCTATCTGAGAAAGCTGTCCCCACACCCTGCTCCCCTTTGCTCCAGGACAGCCTTCCTTATTGCCATTTTATCCTCTCTCTGAGCGTACCCCACGGCGGACTCAGTAGAGCCCGGGCCAGAGTGCAAAAGCACATTAATGATTACCAGACTCTGGTCAGAGGGTATTAGTACTCCTGGTGGATGTCAGCCAGAGAGCAGCCATTCCAAAATGCCCAGTGAAATCCAAGACAAACAGTCTCACACCTCAGTACCACCAGGGGGTTCAGGGCTGCATAACAGGAATATGAATTCAAGTGTGAGTCGTCTATCCAAACACTGTGGCATCTTTTAAATGCTGAACTGTTGCAGACTGGTAGAGTAGGCTTGACTGATTTGTCACATTCTGACTGTGAGAAGGAATAACACATTAACTGCCTGAACCAGACAGAGAAAACAGTGACATTTACATAATACAGGAGTTTTGTCAAGAGGTGGCTCTCCTTTTTTAGCCTTTTGCTTACTTGATTCAAGTTATGGAATTGCTCATGAGTCATCAACACTTATGCTTTAAGTTCTTCTTGAAATGATGAAAGACATTTTTCCTCTTTAACCCCAACATCAGGCTTGTGAAAGATAAGAAGCAACTTTTATACTATTTAAAAAATGTTCTCTTTCAGTGCAGTCCAGCTCCCTACTATTGTAAAAGCAGTGCCTACATTTACAGTGATGTTCTGAGAAAGAAGAAATTCTAGAATACTTTTAACCTACATGCTATACCTTGCCTTCAGATGAACATCTATTTTTCTCATTCCTAACTTTCCTAACTTGTATTATTTTTAACTTTTCCTTCTTTGACTTTGTATATTTAAATAATTTTATTTATTCCAGCAAAATCCTTCCACAGGCTTGGTTTGCTCCATTTTTCAGTCATGCAAAGAGTATAGGAAACAAGAGTTTGATGTTTGAATTGTGAAGAAGAGGCATAAATCAAGAGAAAAATAATCATTAAAAATAATAGAATTTTCTAGAGTAATGTTAATCTATCAAAATAACAATCTAATCCTAACATTAAAATAGAAAATAAAGTGTTTGCCAAACTCATTAAGGTATGTGCAGGTAATCACTTCAGGTGTCACTTCAGTGAGTATAAGCAGCAATGACCTTTCCAGTCCACACATCCTCACTTTATTAACCCCTTCTTTAGCAGAAGGGCTGTCACAGGAGCTGGCCACCAAGGAAGTGGGTGCCACATCTTTCTCAGAAGCCCCGTGGTCACCCTGATCTTTTCTGTGACCAAGCACAGAACAGTTGCTGAGAAGTCTGGCTGTGATACAGCCTCCAGCTTGAAAGTGCTGCAGTCCTTAGTGACTGAGCAGCTCAGGGGAGACTTTGGTTAGATGAAGTGACACCAACTTTCAATGAATTCATTGTTAAAACCTTTAGAAAAGAGGAACAAAGTCCTGAATTTTCCCTAAAGGAGTTTGGAGTGGAAGATACTCTATTGAAATATTGATGAGCCTTGACCCAGCCTTCTCATCAAAACATTTTATTAAAACAAAACAGATGCCTTGGCAAAAAGGTCACTGTTTAATGACTGCAAAGGGTGTGGGAAAGAAGTACATGTTTATGGGCTTGATTTTTTTAAAAGGAGCTTTAGTACCTTGGATATATTAATATATTAGAACAAAAGTACTTTCTGTCCTGGGATAATTCCACTTTGAATGGAAGAATGGAGAAGATGGCCCAGTGGACTTCTTTAACTTGAATTTCAGCAACTTGACTTTTAGTGAGAAAGCTGACATCTCTGCATCTAGAGTTAGACTTTCAAAGGGGAAGTAGGAAGCAACCTAATAGCTGTTCCAAGCAGAAAACTGTATCTGTATAACCATAGTAAAATATAACCACAGAACAGTTTAGGATTGGTAGGGACCTTAAAGATCATCTAATTCCAACCCCACTGCTGTGGGCAGGAGTACCTTCCTCTAGACCAGGATGCTTAGTGTTCAATCCAGCCTGGCCTTGAACACTTCCAGGGATGGGTCATCCACAGCTTCTCTGGGCAACCTGTTCCAGTGTCTTCCTAATACCTCATCTAAATTTATCCTCTTTTAGTTTAAAGTCATTCCCATCACTATATGCCCTTGGGAAAACTCCCTCTCCAGCTCTCTTGCAGCTCCCTGTTAGGTTCTGGAAGGCTGCAATTAGATCTCCATGGAGCCTTCTCTTCTCCAGGCTGAACAGCCCCAACTCTCTTAGCCTGACTTCATAGGAGAGGTGCTCCAGCCCTGTGCCCATCTAAAACAGCCACAGCACAGAAAATGGCATAGTTACCTTTTTATCTGAACATTATTTCCATTGTAAATATTAAGTTACATTATTCTGCCATTGAAAAATGCCCATTTCAGTGCTCCCTCCCCCAGTAACATTTAATAACATGCCCTGTTGTCATGCTGTTTTGACAAAAGGGGTATTTTAATTTTGTAGAAATGTTGTTGTTCATTAAAGGAGTAACAGTGAGTAGAGGATTACAGCAGTTGACTCTGGGCATTCCTTCTAATACCTCTATGGATTTTTAATGGTGCTGAGTAGAATTATAAAGGTATATAAGCAAAATGCTTATCACTATTAAAAGCTGTCTTAATTGTTCTTCATGTGTGTATTTATTTTAGCATTTTTCTGTACAAAATTTCTGTGAAAAGTGTAAAGCCATGCCTGTGATATGAAAACCCTCTTCAGACAGGCACTTGTTTATGCATTTCTGTGTTGTGGCTCAGAGAAGCAATTTAAGGCCTTTACTCAGACATAATTTAACTGAGTAATGGTGTGGGAATGTGGCTGGGGTTGTTGTAAAAGTGGTATTGGATCAGCAATATCTGATTTCCCAAAAAGAAAGTGATCTGTTAATATCACATCAGGATAAAGACAACAAAGATTATCCCAGCCTGTCCCTCATTAGGCTACAGTTTAGCTTTGCTATAGGAAGTCCATTTGCTGGACCAAAACATAGTTACTGATCCTTTGTTCTACAGCCATGAATTTGTAATTCCTCTTGAGCATCTCAGCTAAAGGAATAAGTCATTTTTATAGGGAGTAGGTTGTGATTCTCCACTTTCAGTTGCTGGTTGGTTCCTTCAAGGTCTACTTTCCTGTGGAGAAACTTCCTCAAACAGATGGAGGTTAGGACAACACCTTCTTTCTCTCAATTCCCACACAGACACTGCTGCAGGTGCAGTGCCTTAAATCAGAGCACACCTAATTAAAAAGGCATTTCTATGCCTGCAGTAAAGTTTATTCATTTCTGCCAGCCAGCAAGTTCTGAGATGTAGCACAATGCTGTTGTCCAGCCCTCAGCCAGTCATTCTGACCTGGTTTTTGCACATTGTCTTCTCTTTCTATTGAGGACTGATGAATCCCTGAGCAGTACATCTTCCCTTTGGAGAGTAGGCAAAGAAAATAAGCTTGATTTGGCCACAAAACAGGGCTTTTGTCTGACACTTTTTCATACAAAGTCATTTTCCAGCAATGCCCTGTTGTTTCCAGTATGGGTGTATTCTAGCAACCCCCTTACTTACTTCACAATTTACTGTACAAGAATCAGGGAGGGGTGTTGAAGGTGAGATCAGACCTGGCCACAAACCTGCACCTACCTTTCAGTGTGTCAATGTCATAGAAAGCAGCAGCAAATCTGGTGGAGCGATGTGAAGCAGAGCGGGAGTCTAAGTTGGCCAGGCTCTTGAGTTTTAGCCTGCATTTCCACAGCTTCCAGTCCTCAGAGTGAGTGATGTGAAGCAGCTCTTCCAGGCTGGATGCTCTCCTAATCTGCTGTTCTGACCGCTCCAATGCTGACAGAGATGTCCTCTGGAAGGAAAGGGGGAAGTCAGAAAGCCAGTGCTTCACAGCCTGTCCCCAGTGCAGCACTTGGAGCACTTGTACCAGAAGGCAGCACAGTACTGAGGACATCTGAGAGTGCCTGGGACAAGAGCAGCACACAGAGATGTCCCAGGCTCTGACAGTGCCCAGCACCAGACTGCTCTGCAGGATTTGTGCCCACATAAATCAGGAAGGGGACATACCCACTCCTTCACTCGCTCCATCACAGCCCTCAGAACTATTTGACAAATGCAGACTTTATTGTGTCCCTGGTCTCCAGGGACCCTGGTAGACACTGATCACATCACTGTGCCTCAGCTGGACAGTTGTGCCAGAGGGGATCCCAGGTCACCCTAGAGGCAACCTGAATCAGTTCAGCTGGTGAGCCCAGCCCTTTTGCCTCTGCAGCAAACCACCTCGGGTAACAAAACTCTGGTTCCAGCCATGAGCCACCACTGCAGGGTCAGGTGATAGAGCTGGAAGTGCACTAAGAACAAGGGCCCATCCTTGGGCAGGCAAACACAGCATTCAACATGCTGCAAAGTGCAGGATGCACCTGCCCTCTCCATTCTGACTACACTCAGGTCATGCCCAGGCCCAGCCTCAGGGCTGTGGCTGTGCACCAGCATTAGCACAGTCCTTGCATTTTCCACATGTGTGATGTTCATGACCACTCTGCTCCCATTGGCGAAAACTCCCTACAAAGACCTACACCATCAGTTTGAAGTTAATATTCACCTTAAAAATAGCTGTTTAACACTTAATATTGCACAGCATCCCATCACAATACTGCTTTCTTTGGCTGCTGCTTTCTGACATCTGTGTTTGTGCCTTTATCAAGGCATTGAGTATTTATTTCCACTGACTCACCAGATCTGCTGAAAACACTGTCTCCAGCACAAGTAAGAGGTTATCTTTGTAAAAGTCTGTGTTGCACTGGTGCTCTCTCAGCTGTACTCTCTGGTCATACAGCAAACTGTATTTTTTGACTTGCAAGTAAAGGGCTGCAGTGCCAGCTGTCATAAATAAAACTGGAGCTCTTTAAAGCAAAGCTGTAGTGCAAGAGGCTGTCGATGAGGTGTGCAGCAGGCAGCAGTCTGAACCAGTAGCAAGCCCGTGCTCTGTATAGGACTGGGGAAGGGGTGAGGGAAAGGGCCACCTCTAACACGAAGATTTTTAGAAGAGATCTGAAATCCAAGCACTGTGTGCATCTGTTACTTGTTAGAAAAACATCTGTGGCATTTATTTTGCAACAATACAGATGTTAGCCTGTACATGTGGGCCAAGTTAATTTTTGGGTAATTACCTTCCACTGACCTAAAATTCCCTAAGTAGTTAACTCAGAAAAAGTTGTTTGCTCTCCTTTTATGCCCATGCAGAACATTATATTGTGCTCTAGCAAGTTGCCATGTTTCATTACAGAGATGGCTGCTTCATAGGTGAATGATTCCTCATGCATTTCAAATGTGGTAAAAGCTGGAAACCCCATCTCAATACTTACAGACAAATAGCTCAGAAGGAATGTGAATATTTAGCACCAGTAACTGAATTTCAAGACAGTTTTGCAAACAAGATACCCAGAATTTTGCTGATCCAGGAAAACTGAAATTCAGCTTGAGGTCAATGCATCAAGACTTGTTTGTTCTAAGAACCACAAATTATGTTCACTCCCATTCACAAACTTTCTCCTCAGTCTTGCAAAACATGTGAGTGTAGGACCAGTTCTGGCATGGTAATGGGACCAAAGATTTAAGAACTGAACTCTATTAAGCATTAAATTTTTTCCCCTTTCTTTGTGGTAAAAAATAGATTCCAGCTGAATCAGCATTCAAGACTTCTAAAGTAGACTGAATTTACAGAGGACCTGTAAAATGAGATGATAGCATTCTGGAACTTAGAAGATATATCCCTGCACTTCTTGCAAGAGTCAGCAGTTTGGGACAACTAGCTTCTCAATTGCTCTTTCTTCTGTGTCAAGAGGTTTTATTAATCATAGAATCAGAATTGTTAAGGTTGGAAAAGACTTCTAAGATCATCAAGTCCAACCATCAACTGAGCACCACCACTGTGTTCACCACTAAACCAAGCCCTGATTATTTTATGAGCAAAATAAGGTTCAAACCTAAGGTGAAAGAGTACAGAAAAAGTAGCAGTGGCTCCTCATGGTAAATAAAGATCACTGATTTTATCTAAAGCAAGGATTTGTACTGTTTTAAGGACTGTTTAATTTTTAAAGCTATACAAATTCCATAATGTGGAGAGAATACACTGAAATTAACAAACTTTGTGTCATCACAAGTACTATTGTGTAGAAAGATCATTAGTAGAGGTAATTTCTATACCAAAAAGGCATCTCCAATAGGATTTGAATTCTGGCAATTAAAAAACCCCACCTCTGATATTGATGCCTAATAGTGGTACTGACAAAACCTGCCTATATATTCAGCTTGTTTTTTCTCTTATTGCTTTTCATATTTTGGAAATTGGAGGGTATGGTCAAATGAAATGGAAGGAGCAGTGCTCATTGTAGAATTGCATCAGAAATATATCCTAATGAACCTAACCCTGATCATCCAAATCTCACAGAGTTACCCCTTGTGTGTCAGATCCAGCTCTGCTCAGCATTGCCTGAGCCATTGAGCCATTCTGCAGCTTGATGGGATTGCTTGTTGCCTACCATGATAACACAAGAATTATTGTACTCCTGCTTCTTATATTTGACTTCTTCCTAGAGGGAACAGATTTCACAGCTGACTTTTTAACTTCTTCACAGGATTCCCTATCCAGTACAGAATTTCCTGATGCCCTTTCCCATAACAACAGCACTGAGATAAAATAAATGCTCATTGCCTCTGAGCATTGCTGACACTGGGCAAGATGGTGAGCTGAAGGCACTGCTGGTGTTTAATGGAGGCCTGAATCTCAGGTAGGTGTAGGTTTTTACATCTATTTTAGACATCTATTTTGTATGTGAGCTGGTTGCCTTGAGCTCCTTGTGTAGCAAAGACAGACAAATATAGACACTTCTAGAGCATGATTCATTTGAAATCACACTGAAAGTCTTTTTGCTGGGTGACCAGCAAGGCCAGGCTCACCAGATCACAAGAGCTATCAGTATGGTAGATCTTTGGGCAAACATACCACACAGCTATCTGGGGTATAAAACATCTGAAGAGAAGCGCTGAATTTTGTTCCAATCTTGCTAAGTGTCTGAACAGGAACAGTGAAAAGCCCCTTATGTGTTTCTTTTGATTTGTTTGAGACTACTACAGTGCTCTTATCTAAAATGTTGTTCTAAGCACTTGCTAGAGCACACAGCAGAGAGTTTAGCAACCAGAAGGACATCCTCATCCTAATAACTTTGTCCACAAAGCTGGCTACCCACAACTTCAAAGCATTCAAAACTCAAAGATTAAAAAATGAAAAGTGTAGAAGGTGCATCAGCTCCATCAGCAGGACAAAGCCCTACAGCCTGAACTGCTTCTGCTGGCCACCCTCTTCCTACAGCACAGCAGCACCAAACAGAGCATTGTCATGAAATCTTTCCAAAGCACTCATTTCTGGTCATCCTATTTTGAAAAGGACAGCACCAAATAAAAACACAGAACCCCTTATGGTCTCAGATCATGCCATGGATGAAGTGCTGTGGGGCACCATGCATGTCTGGAGTCTCCTTTCATATACTGCTCTTTAAATTCAAGCCCTTTAGATATAGACATACTCTGGCTGACTGAGAAGACCTAATTAGAAGAGTGCAGCTTTGGACAGAAAGGAGAATAAATCCTTCAAAATGTGGAACTGGAGGAGGGTGTTAGATTCAATAGAGTCCCAAACTTACCTGTCATGTGATCTAGGACTTTATGCCCTCTCACCTTGATAGCATGTGGAAAGCATTTGTTAAAACTAGCATTTGAACAGGAGGGGAGCTCTTTGCTCAGCCACAGAGCAGGGGAAAGATACCCAGCTGTCAGGCTGACATTCCACTGACATTTCTGGGAGATCCAGCTCCTCACAAAAAGCAGGAGGAACAGAACCACTGCCTGACTGCTTCTCTTGCATGTGCTGTTTCCCACTTTTCAGATATCCCTTCCCCCCTTTTTCAGTCTTCCTCTGATAACTACAGTCCTTCCTTCCAGCTTCCCCTCCCATTTTCCACTCTCCTCTCAATATCTTGAACTGCTTGGATCCCACTGTGCTTTTTTGTTGTTTATTTTCACTTCTTTCCCTATAGTCTGCTAGGTGGGAGTCTAATGAAACCTATCTCAGGCTGAGCAGCTCCTGGTCCAGAGGAACACTGATTTTTTCTCTTCCATGCCCTCATCCACCTTTCTTTACATTGACACAGATTTTAGTGGTCAGCTGATGTGAGCTGTCACTGTTGTGGAAGTTGTTGGTTGTAATGGTTGCAACCAAGGCGTGGAGCAGAATTTCACTGCACTTGGTACACATAGGAGCAAAATTATGAAGTCTGGCCCCATTAAGACTTGAGAGAAAAGCAAATTAGATAAGGAGTCATTGGGAAAGGGCCATGGCAATGTCATTTCCATGCTCCCAAAATGAAAAAATTACCTGTGGAGCCATATCACTGGAAAGCCCCAAATGTCCTAAACTTTCAGTACCCATCAGTGTACACCCCATAGTCCACCAAAGACATAATGCTATTCCCTGTGAGAAATGTTTGAGTAGAATTTATCAGTAACAAATATCAAAGCAGTAGGTTTAAGTAGTTCATTCTTATCTCCTCAGCTTGCTGCTGCTCTTAATGTCATTTTTCTAAGTACCTTATCTAAAAATGGATCCCATACCCCGAGATAAAAACCAGATTCATAATTAACTGAACTCAAATGTTTTTCAAAACACTGACTTCTCATATGTTCCAAAATTGTTCTTCAATTCAAAGAGGAATATCTGTTTTCCTCTATTTTGGCTATGAATAATCATCAGGAAATGATAATGCAAGTTAGCATTGTGATTTTTGGATAATTACCACCCTTGTCCTTCCAAAGGAAACCATAATGGGCTATCTATCTTCTTCCAAGCAATCTTAGATGCCAGAAAACCCTAAAAGTAGTCAGCATTGGAAAGGAACAAGAGAAAAAGCAGTGATACATTCAGTGGCCTTTCCCACCTTGTACACTGACTAAAATCAGTCACTGAGTTCATTTCCCCACTGATTTATGCCAGTCCAGTGTTTATCATGTCATAGAGATGCACAATCCCAGAGACAGCCTGCACTGTTCAAACTGGGCTCTTCCTTGGGTATTAGTATTGAGTATCGACCATATCCTACCAGGAGCTGCAGTTTGCACCTTTTCTCCATCCTTGACTAGCTCCTGGATTTCCTGCTTAGGAAAAATACATCAAAATGATGTCCAAGAAAACCAGTAGAACCCACCTTTGCAGAATTTTTCTTTGCATGTGCTGCTCTTTTCAGCCTGACACAGGTGGTCTTTGCATTAATGCTGTGTTTCAAGACCTCCTGGAAGTATTTTGAACAACAGAGGAAAGATGTGGAGTACAACAGTAAAAAAGGCCTGCTAAGGTTTAAATTTATTTGAGGACCTACAGCATAAATATATGTGAGGTTTTATTTAAGAAAACAGATGCATAAATGATCTGCATTGATGCAGATGAACAATATTTTGTATGCATGAGAAGGCAAAAATAAAAATTGATTGAAACCCATATTTTGCTCAATCTGCCTACATTTCACTCTGTACTCAAGCACACTCACAGACTCACAGAATTACATCCTGAAAGCTTTACACATATGACTACTTTCCTTAATCCTTTTCCCAGCCTCACAGTCTTTCTCCACAGTAGGACATAAACTTCTGCTTAAAGCTAAACACGTGTAAGAATTCTTCTGATAAGGAATGTTTTTCTGGGTTAGGGTCACAGACACTATCTTGGCAAGTGCTGCATAAATGCCAATGGAAATTTTCAACATTACCACTGTGTCTGGGGCCAGGACAAATGACTAAGGAACCTCCTGATAACCTTGCACTGTTTTATGATCCATCCTCTCAGCAGCTAAGCAATAGAAAGAAGGTAACAGCTTTATCTCGCCAGCGAAAGCAGATTGTAGCAGCATAGCACAGTGATGATTCTCCTAATGCCATTGTATCACAAATTGGCCAAACAGGCTTAAGATAAGATCAGACTAAAGCTTCCAAAGTTAACCAGTCTGTGGGGTGGAAGTTTTGTCTCCAAGTGAGGGCACCTGAGCTCAGAGAGTGCTGGCAGCCCGTGAGGACATTTTGAACCTTTCCACCAGCGTTGTGTGCTTTGTGCAGCTGCATTGGGTTCAAGAGAAGCCACGTGGAAGACAAAGGCTCAATGCAACCAGAAGGTGAATTCCCCCTGTTTTAGTGCTGCCTGAAGGCTAATCTCAGAACTAGATTCAAACCAGTTTAAATACTAGGTAGATGATTCATCACCACATGAAAATACCAAGGAATTTTGCTTCTATGTGTGCTGCACCTGAAAACAGCCTCCTTTTCTCTTCTATGAAGCATTCCCCAAGGTGTTTTTACCACAGTGCACAAGCTGATTATAGTTGCAGGCTCATTTGTGGAGATAGAGTGCCTACAGTTCCCTGGCATTCCACCATTATTAAAAAAAATAAAAATCTGATTCTATGATTCTATTCACATGAGTGAATATGAACTATTTATCTGAGACTCTTCTTACAGATAATGGAGAGAAATAGTGCCACTGGGTGAACATTCATCCCATTCTAAAGCCTGTTGAATTAACTTTGTCTCCAAACTGCCTCTTCCTTTCCATTGATGCTCAAGGATAAATTGGCAGATCACCATCTTAGCTGCAGTGAAGGGACCTGAATCCCACTTAGCTGAGAGGACTCAAATGAGATTAAATAACCTCTCCTAATCCAAAGCATGAGCAATTTACGAGGTACACAAATAAAACCATCCAGGAAGAGTAACTGCACCAGGGTCAGGAGGAGCTGGGGCTGGCTGAAGGCCAGCCCTGGCAGAGGAAAGCACTCCTTTCCCTGCCTCAAAGGCACAGTGGAGCTGCCCAGCCATGCTGTGGCTCACAGCACACAGACTGGGAGCTGCTGTGGCCAGGGAACTGCAAGGGAGTTCCCGTGGAAAAGTTTTGTTCTCTCTTGGCAGGAAAACGAAGCAACTCCTGCCATTGTGAAGCCAACACAAAGAACTACATTTTCCTGGTAAGAATAACAAGCTAGTGTGGAGTTTTTGCAGTAAGAACTCTTTTGAGGGTTTTCATCTTTATTTGTAGTATTTTTAGCATTATTGTGTCTCCTATGAGTTTGGAGTCAGATACAAATAGAAAATATGGAGATGACACCTAACCTGGTGTCTACAGCCAAAGCAAAAGGCAAGAGAAAAGAGAGGAAGGCATTCATCCAAAGGGAGTACCAAGGAAACACAGAAGATATTGCTCAGAGTGACAGGCCATGATTTTGAGGTAGCAGTGGCTCAACCATTGCCAAATTTTATCATAACAAATATTATCTGTAATACAGCATCTTGTATCCTTGGGGTGTTGCATAACAGGTAATAAAATAGTGAGAGAATCTTCTGCAGCTTGAAAACATGAGGCTTGGAGTGACTTACAGCCCTATCAACAAGCAACTGCATCACCCCATAAATATATATCATGAGGCATCTAACTCTGCCACATGTCTGACACATATTAGCATGCAGTAATTTTATCATCACATTGTATTTCATTTCTGAGCAGAGAAAGAGCTTTTACTTTTCAACAACTCCAGTGAAATCATAATTTTGATTCTCTGTCAGCTATGAACTTCTGATACATGAAGTTGCATCCCTGACTGTATTCCCTCTGGAAGCATGATTGTACATTATTAGTGCACAAATAAGCTATTTTTAATTATAATGAACATGACCACAGAGAGACGAAACAATTAGATATTTTGACTTCCTATTAAAATTGTTCTCTGAAACATGATGGGCTTGTCCTGAGATTTTTAAGTGGCTTTTACAGTGTTTGTCATCTCAGAAGATGACATTTCAGGATGGAATTTCAGGAGCATGCAGTACTTCACTCCACCTTCAAAATGTTGTAAACAAATCCTCAAATCTCTTCTAAAAATGTTTCATCTCTCTCAGTGCACTGCCTTGTCCAGACTGAACATTCATTTGATCATCTCAGTTACAGCATTAATAACCTGAAGGGGCATTCTGTTTGTAGTGGGGATAAGTTTAGCCTCTGTGAGGCAAAATTCTGGCTGTCACTTTTAAAAAAGGGTGTTTTCTCCAGTGAGAGCTGTATTGAAGCATACAGATATATTGTCCAAGTACACAGCAAAAAAAACATGCAAAGGGACAGAACTTCTTCCCTGAAAAAGCTCAGGGACTGAAGAACAGGCATAGGAAAATTTTACTTCCCTCACCCACAATCTGTGCAAAACCTCTGCAATCTGCCTTGAGAATTAGGGAGTGTTGGCCTTGGCTGTGCCTCTGCAGGAAAGGGTGGCTGTGGGATCACAGCACTTCATCCTGAAATCCTGTGTGCCATGGCTGCTGGAAGAGAAACTGCATTGAAGAAGAGCAGTGTAGAGGTGCCAGAGCACAGAAGGAAGGACTGACAGAGGTGTAACTTGTGGGTTTGGGAGGAACAGGAAATGTCAAACTAATAATGTGGGCAGGTGGTGTATGAGGTGGCAGAGGGCTGACAGGGAGACATTGATCTGAGACACTCCCATTTCCCACTGATCCTTCTGAGATGCTCAAGGGCCTCTGTTGCTGAAACCTTGTCAGCACGTTGTCTGACTGAGACACAAAGCCAGAGGAGGAGGAGGAAGCTCTAGACTGCTCCACCTCATGCTCAGTGTGACATAAAGCTTCCTCCTTCTTGAGAGTCTGTCTTCTTGGGCTCCAGTTTCACTTCCACTGAAGAAGGAGACCTAATTACCCATTTTCTAAAATTGGTGGTCAAGGTGGTGATAAAACAGCTTCTACTTTAGCTGATGATGATATGTTTTTACAAGTAAATCATATTAACTACTCTGTGGCTTCAAGAGAACAGCTGGTTTATATTTTGAATGGCCTTTTGAACTAGAATAGATTTTTTGTGGTGCTACAGCAAACAAATCAGACTTCTTGCACTGTAGTAGCATGCTTACATTATAAAAATCCTTGGAGATGAGACATTTTGGTTGCTGTATTCTCACTTGAATAAACCAAAATATTGAAAGCAAATAACTGAAAACATCAGAATTGGACATGGTTTTGTGGAAGTGTGAATCTCAGAATATTTCATATAATTTTTCATATCCAAAGCAGTGACTTATAATATTTTATCCAAATACCTCTGAGAACTATATACTTTTAGGCAGTTAGGTCTTTACATTAAAATGAGGCACTTTTTTTCCAGCCAACAAAAATTTTGAGTATCAGCTACAACTCTCATTAAAGAGATGATTCTTCCCACAGCCAAGTCTTTTGGCTCTCATGGGAAACATCCTCCAAATGTAATTTTGAAGATAACAACATCCACTGTGCATCAGTTTGCTGGCAGTAATGGAAAATCTGGAGTGGTAGATGAAAGAAAAGAGTTGTTCTGCTAAGGTATGGATTTTCTTCCTGTTCAAGCCTAGTCATCTACATTGAGAGTTCACCTATTTAGGTCCCTCCTATGTGATCACTCAAAGTATATTCACTTGGTAAGTAAAAACAAGGTGATTTGTCATAAATGTCCAGTTTGGTAACTCACTGATACATCCTAAATTCTACTGACAGCCTTGGGGGTCTCACAGTACATTTTCTGAGCTTCTACTTATATGTAGTTCATATGGTCTTGCATTGCTACAATGTGCTGAGGCAGATGTGCTGCTCAATGCAGAGCACAGCTAGAATATTTTCACTTCACTGTACACAAGGTTAGGTGCTGGCCTAATGCTCTGACAGGGTGCACACATCAAAAATAGCACATTAAATGTGTTTACAGAGACGTGTCCAGGCTGTAGTCACTGTCTCCTGGGATTTGCCCATTCTTCAGAAGTCACTGGGGTTTGGAGAGGCTCAGTAACAGAGGCCTGGATGAAATCAGATGACTGTGTATTCTTTTAATACTTGAAAACATTTTTTAATGTATGAAGGGTCCTTCAGTTAGCACTTTCACTGGGTTTTGGGTTTGCCCCAAGACACTAATAAATGTTTTGGAAGTGGACTAGCCAATTGGACAGCTGGGTTTCAAAATGTCACTTCACAAGGCAAAGCCATTGCCAGCACTGGATGAACTTATGTTACCCCAATCACATGCACACATTTTCCTGGAATTGTAGTTTTTCTTGAGTAATATTTCCCCAGCACTTCAGCAAAGTGTCCTACCGTGGTTTCTGAGTCACACTGCTAATTCCAGTGGAAAGCTGTGCCTGTGTTTGTGGCACACTCTCTGTGTGCACGGTGACACACGATATCGTAACGGGAGGCGACTTTTCGCCATTCAACACGACTCAGACAGAGCTCCCTCCCCAGCTGGGCTCAGGCAGTGACCACACTGCCCTTGGGGACGAGCTTTCCCCACCCCAGCACGGTTCCCATGAAAGCCTGGCTCAGGCAAACCCATCCCCACACCCCCAGAGGGAGCAGGGAGGTCGCCCCTTTCCAAACCCCATCCTGGGGTGCCCACGCTGGATTGCCAATCCCAGGAGTCCAGCTGCAGGTTGTTTGTGCTCAGTAGGACTCTGTGGAAGCAGAAGGACTCTAGATGGCGTCCTACCACCAGCTGAGCAGCCACACACGTTAAATCACATTTGGGGGGAAAATAGAAAAATACACAGCTGGCCTTCACAGAGGAAGGAAGCCAAATTTTTCTAAGCACGAGGAAACTGAAATAGCCTGTGCAATTGTTCTGCTGTTCATTGATACAGAAGCTCACATGGCACTCTTCCTCAAGGACATTAAAAAAAATTCTGCTTGGTCTTCCCATGGGCAAAGGGGGTCTGTGCAGCTGCAGTGGGGGCACTCAGCATTTTGTTTCCATTCCTCATATCCCAACAAGATGTATGAAGATTTGCAAAGCATGCTGAGGAGGTAGGAAGCAGGTGGAGAAGTAGATAAGGGAATGGCACATAGTGAGAGGAATAAGAAATTTCTCAGGAAAAAGGGTTTCTGTAGGAAAGTTACCATATCAGATTTACTTCACTGCAGCAGCATATCTCAGGTTGCTTTTCCCACTCAACAATACAGTCATTTTTGGGACTAAATCTCAAAGCCAAGTCCAAGAAAGGGCAAGGGCCAGTTTTATAACTAGACTTACTTGCCCTGAGAGAAAGGCCTGAAAGAAAAACAGATTCCACTGTGTGATAACTATAAAAAGTATTGCACAAGGTTTTTTGTTAGTGTTAATAAGAATAAATGAGTTATCACCTACAACTTATACCTTATTTATTTTTCCCAAATGCTGATATGGTGTCCACAGGACATAAGACACAAGTAAACCTTGTCTGGAATAGGGGCAGTGTTGATCAGAACAAAATCTGCAGATACCATGGCAGAGGTCTCACGAGTCAGAATTTGCACCAGTTTGTTTTCCTGTTTTCAAGCAGACTTTTTCTCTGGTTGCCTCCTGTGGGAGCCTGCATTGATACCACCACACCACTGGTTAGAAACAACACAAATGCCTGGGGGAGAAAGCACCAGTAGGCTGCAGAAAACAGAAACAAGCAGCACTTGCTGAGCCTGAGCTGATGGCTTGTTTTGGTTGCCTTCAGACCACTAATTAACAAAAAGATGACCCACTGCCCTCTGAACCTGCCTTCTTGCCTCCCCTTGGTTTCAAAGATTTTCAAATGTGAGCTACAACTGATGGCAAAGTTTAATTACTGCTGTCTTAATTTCAAACAGCTGATTACTGGATTTATCAAATGCTGCACCTGATTAATCTACACAGCCTGGTGTACTTTTCCAAGCTCTGCTCTATCCTCAGACATTAAAATCCTAGCTGAGATGGAGAGGATTGGATCAGCAGCTGAGAGGGATTTTTTTTGCTACTTCTCATGAGCAAGAACTGTTCTTGATAAAGTAGCAGTGTGTTAGCAGTTGCCTTTCCAAATTGATAAGAGCCAAGGACGGATGCTGTGTGGTATGATAACAACACAGGATTGTTCTGTTTGCCTTCAGTGTACCTTGTCAAGACAGTAGCAGATAAGTCAGAACAAATTGGCTTTCCTCACAATTTCCCTGATAGCTTCTCACTTCTGAAGGAAAAGCACAAACAATCATTTCTGCAGGAATGCTGTAAGTATATTTTCATGCATTTTTGGCTCATCGGGCCTATCAGAGATTGTAATCACAGAGAATCAAAAGCAGCAGACAAAACTGGGAGAATGAAATACTTCTGAAAACCACAATCTCATAATATTTGTTTAGAAGAGTTTCCTAACTTTGAAAGGAAGCTGGATTTGAGGATGAAAAGCCTAGTTTGAACAGAGAAATTGTTCCCAATGACATTTCAAGTCCCTTTTTCTAGCAGTTGAGCACTTTGCTGGAATTTCAGGAGTTGCCATTGAGGAAGAAATCCCATGACATGGAGGGTTTGTTAGAATCTAACTTTTCCAGAAACCGAGTAACATTTGCAAGCAGATTTTAGAGAGCTGTGTAGACCCATCTGAAAAACAATGTCAGTTATAATTACAGAGACAAAAGCTCACAGCCAGCTCTGCTGCTCAGGTTTCCTCACAGAGCTCTGTTTTAGTTGTACAGATGGACAGACAGACTGCAGCTGGCTCTTGGAAAGGAGATGTAAAGAACTTCCTGATTTCTTCCCCCCATGGTGTGATGGCTCTCCAGTATTTCCATGCCTTCCCAAGGGCAAGGCATTCTCTGCTTAGGTGGTCCAGGGCCTCAGGATGATGGTGAAGTGCTGCTTCACTCTCACCAGTGCACAAGGACTATGGACCAGCTGTGCTTGGGAAGTGGCTTCCCCCTCTGTGCAGTTCACAGTGACAGTAGGAGATTAAGAAGGTCTGTTTGAGCAAGAATGACCTCTGGAGGCTTTAATGATGTTTAGTGAAAAAGATACAGCTGTGGAAAAGGAGTGCACGTAACAGAGAGCAGCCACGTTTGCCTCCCAGCTAAGCCCATCTAACCCCTGGGTCTTTTGATCAGAAAGCAGCTTTATAGTTCCCCTGAACAGTCCTCAGGCCTATCCACTGTGGGTTTCTCTTTAACAAAACCAAAGGAGGGTTCAGCATGGGGTGAGCACCTCTGCAAAAGGAAAAGTCTGTGAGTCTGTTTAACTTGGAAGTGACCAGTTTTCCCTTTCTCTTGCCTGTCTTTATTAATAATATGAAGCTACAGAGTAGAGGAGGGAGCAATGAGATTTAAATTCTCAGAGATCAAAACTTGTAGCCTCATTAGAGAGGCAGTTTGAGTGTTGGAAGGCAGAAGCAGCTCTAATGGATCGTTGGCTTTTCTTGGCAAAAATTTGCCTCAGCTCTGATGAATATAGGACATAGCTCTTCACATCTAATTTTAAAATTCTGGAAAAAGTAGTTTATGTCTGTTGGTGCTCTAGGAGAGGAAAAATTTGAGGGGGAGAGACAGAAAGAGAGACAGTGAAATTTGCGGTTCTCTAGCTGAGAGGTTCCAAAACGTAGGAGACTGTAGGGACAAGAACTTCAACAAGGAATTTTTAAAGCATTTCTTAATGAAAAACAAAAACTTAAAAAAATAATTCTCAATCTTCAGAAAACCCATATGGAAATCTAACTCTTCCATGAGGACTTCATATGTTAGGTTGGCATCCTGGACCAAGCCACTGGTGGGCAAGGGCCAGCCTTGACATCAGTTCAGCTCTGGAGCCGAGCCCTGTTGGACACCTGTGTGGCTTTGCTGTCCCTGTCTGAGGCTGCCCACTGCTTCCCACCATGGGCCTGTGCTCCAGTTGTGCCTCAGACTGCCAGACATTTGATGTTCAGGCTGAAACTTTCCATACCAGATGCCTGCCCCAATATGATTTTAGTAATTTTTTTGCTTTCTCTGTCAAAATGGTTTGGCTGCAGTGGAGGATGAAGTTCTTCCTTTATCCATGCAAAAAATTTGTCTGTTTCTCTCCTATGAATCACAGATGTGGATTTTTGACACCTGAGGAGCCTTTTTTGGCCCAGATGTGTCTACTGCTATCTTTGAAAAAAATCCACCCAGCTGTGAAAGCCTCCAAGAGCAGCAGCAGAGATGTCCCAGGGCTTTGCAGCAGTCGGTGCTGATTCCAGTCCACTCAGAAGCCAAGCAGGACATGGGTGCAGGTCCAGTCTATGGGGCTGAGAGCACAGGGCCTGCCCTTCTTCCCCCTCAGGCCACAGGGGTCTGGCATCCAGGGACAGGAAGCTGCTGGATTTACTTTTGGGAGGGGAAGAAGATGAATACTCATGGAAGAGGGCAAGACCTGTCTGAGGAGGCTGAGATCATCTTTGGAGATCAGAATTAGAAATGGGTCAGGAAAAGGAAAGTTGGGGCAGTTAAAACCACATGGACAAAGCAAGAAGCTATGGATGGAGAAGGGAAGGGGGAATATTTTCCAGATATGACTGGAAAACAAGTGTCCATTAGGGCTGTCTCTGAGGAACTTGGACAAACTCCTGAGGGTCTGAGGGAGAAGAATGATATCCCATCCAGGAGGAGTCAGGTGGGAAGGAGGACGACACTTGAATAGCACAACCAAGAGACCAGTTGGAAAACTGAGTCCCTGAGTCCTGGAGGTGAGAGAACACAGGTCAAATGCTGGGAGTAGAACGGGTCAGGAATGGAGAGAGGAAGGAGGAGCTCTGACAGGTAAGGAATACATGTACATGATGGGAAAAAGGGCTTCCTCTGCTCAGAAGGGGATGGAATTTTTGAAGGGTTAGGAAAAGCCAATTGCCATGGAGATACTCACTGGATCACTTCAGCTTGTACATAAGCTTGTTAACATTCACACCTTTAATCAGGATATTTGAAGGGGAATGAGAGAGTATTTAAATCCTTAGTCCCCCAAACTGTATCACATGATACTATACCGACACCACAGGATGGTTTAAAGCATAAACATGTTTAAAATTTCAGGTGTCCTGGGCAGAGCTCACCTAACTTGGGTCCATTTAAAGGGGGGCAGAGCAGGTTGCTGGTGCTTAACCCTTCCTAGGTCTCATTAGGTGTGTATTACCTGCATCCTGACCTTGTGGGTTTTATCCAGGCAATGCTGCTGTTGCTCTTAAGGAACTTTGTAAAAATAAATGTAAATAAAATGAAATAAGTAATTTCTGCATACTGCACATTCATTTGGAGGTGTAAATGGTAAAAATAGTCATAACCCCATGTACCATCCAACACTGTAACATGAAGGACTTTTTGTGGTATATTTCCACATATGTACACACACAGAAGCCCACAGATCATACAGGAGAAAACAACCCAGAAAGCCAAAATCCTGTGTAAAATATTAAAAGAAAAACAAACAGTTTAACCAAAAATTTCTGTCTATACCAAAGGAGCAAAACAAGCAGAAAGCCAGGCTTTTCCTTTTGGCAATCAGCAGCCAATGCAAGTGAAATACAGCATTTGAGTGTGACATCTTTTGGAGTGTGACCTATAAGATCCCTTTAGGCTAGTCTTGGAAACTCTCAATGAATTGTTTCAAGAACAGTAGCCTGTGGCTAAGCTGGCTGCTTGACAGTGGTAGCCAAATTTCAGTGAAAATAATCACAATTGTACCCGTGTTGGATGGACAATCCTACCACAGTGAATAAACTGTAAGCCAGTGTAAGCTAGGAAGAAGGGTTCTTGCACTTACTCTAGGCAAAGTGGACATGAATTCAAAGTTATAATTAAAGGACTTTCTAGTGGTTTTGCTGTTGTGCTGAATAAACTCACGTCCCACATGTGGACAGAATTATCATCCCTGCCAATTACAAAATGGTTACACTTCTGTGTTAGAAAGCACATTCTGGTTTAAATAAAGTGATTCCTACAAGAATGAAACCAGTGATTCGTCATGCAGTGCACAAAGTTAATGTATTAAACAAGGCTGATTACTCTGGTCCTAATGCCTTGAAAGAATTGATTGCTGAGGCTGTAAATTAAAAGCTTGTGAACAGTCAGCAGGCATCAGTCATCCTGAGGCACACACTGCTCACCACTGCTGACTTATTGGGCTGGCAGCAGCAGTCTGCAATTAGGCACAACTTAGCATTTCTTTTCTACAACACAGGTCAGCGTGCAGCAGGCTCACAGATTGGTGTGTGGCCATCGCTTGCAAGCAGGAGGTTTGCTGAAGTGAAAACAAAAATATGAGCTTGTTTTGCTCTGTTAGTGAAAAACAAATAATTTGTTCTGGACCACACACTGAATTAATCATTTTTGGACGGACTGCACATGTAGAAACATGTTCCAGTTTTTGTTCTGATTTTTCTAAATTATTGTCCTGGATATTCTCACATTGTCTCAAAGTCAGATATGAGAAATCCTACTCTCAGGGTGAGAGTAAATTTAGCTTAAAAATTTAGCTTAAATTTTGTTTCATGTACTATATTCAGAAGAAAAGTTAATTTCCAGGCAATGTGCTCTACTATAACTAGATGCTGTTTATTTTAAAATCCTATATAACTTTTCCTAATGAAGTAAAAAAAAAAAAGTTTCTCTGGTATCTGGCAAACAAGTGAACAACTGATGAACACGTGTTTTTACAGGGAAAATTTCAATGCCAGCATACTAATTTCTGCAATTATAAACACCTGAAATAAAAAGTGTATTTAACAAATATTCTAAATACTCTTACTCATGCTTCTTTTTCAGACTTTTCATTTCTTTTGCATGACTGAAACTAAAATTTTAACTCAAGAACAAAGTATACAACAAGTATTTAATAACTAGTAAAAAAGACAATAAAATATTAAACAGATAATATGGATTTAAATTCATTGTAGATTAATTTTCCTCTATGGCTGATAAACATCTCTGCAACTAAACCATCACCAAAGAAAAAAACCCAACCCACTACCAAACCAGCAAGAAACCCACTACCTTGCACATTTAATGTAGGTAATTCTGGAAGTTTGTGTTATTAAGAATCCCAGTAAATAAAGTTCACTTACCTTCACAGATCCATTCTCATAGTCAGATCCTTGCAGGAGATGTAGAAAAGAAACTATGAAAATATTCGCAGTTGCCCACGGTTTGTACATTCTGATGTTTAAAATCCACAGGTCACTACGCAGTCGTTGTCGTACAGCTGGAGGTGTCTGTTTCAAAAGGCATTTCTCTACCACCAACACAGGCAAGAAAGCTTCCAGAATGTCTCTTACAAACTCACAAAGGATTCCAGCATCTGAGAGTAAATATCTGTCCCTTTGCTGCTCAAAGCAGTTGTAAGTTCCTCTAGAGAATGTAATTTCTTAGAGCAGATCTTAGATACACTTGAAATAAAATCATGATAAGGTTTTAAATAGATATATATCTGTTTGTATACACATGCACACTCACAAGTGATCAGGTATGGATTCCAGTTAGTGAAGTTAACATATCTTCCATCAAGACACAAAGAGACATTCAAAATCCATCTGTGGTCCAGAAAATGTGAGAAATCTGCTCGATTCTGAGCTCCGTGTTCAGCAGGCTTTTAAGGTGGCAGTGTAATGGCCAGTGCTCTGAGCTGAGAGCTGTAATCCAACTCTGGATGAAAACTTTTTTCACAACCTTCATAGAAGCTTGCAGAAGCATGTGTCTTAAATCTGATACAGACTTTGGCAGTAACACAGGCAAAGTTTGGCTCAAATCCCATTTTCTTCCTACCAATAGCATAGCAGTTTTTAAACTAACTGATGCAATCTAGGCTCCCATTATTTTAAAGAAGATTACCTGAAACATGAAACTTCAGCACACGTTCTTACACCACACACATATTTTATGTTACTTCTCTGGAAAAAAAAAAAAAAAAAAGAGGGAGGGAAAGGAAAAGAGAAAGACTGACTTTCTTTCATGTGTTCTATCTTGTGTGTCATAGGGGTTTGTGAATAAATTTTAAAAAGCAAAGTTAAGCACTATCTCTGATAACAAACAAGATTTTCATTTTTTAAAAGAAAGCTCATGAAGCTACAGATATAAAAGGACAAAATCTATTTTTATTGCAACAAAACACAGCCAGCGTTTCTGCTCCAAGGTAAGTATGTATTTTCTCTGCATATTTCTGCAGTTTAAAACAGATATTTAAAAACAGAGATTAATCATTTATAGCAAGCACAAAGACTCCAATAATTATGCATGTTAAATCTATATTTTTGTACTTGTATATATTGTGTTCAGGAGAATAATTCCACTCTCACATGTCTTAGTGTTTGCAGAATCAACAAACACTACAGGGTTGTTAACATAAAACAGTCATGTACGTAATACTTCAGAGTCCTGTTTTCCTACCTTTGATGTCCAAGCAAGTGCTCTCTTAAATACAAGTTACATTTCTCTACCTACCTTTAGGCTGAATAATTTCTTCTTCAGTGTTGACCACAAATGGGCTTTAGCAAGAAAATTATTTTAATCCAGTCTTTCCAGTTGTTGTCTGTTAACTGTCATTAGGTTTTAAAAAAATACATGCAACTCTATTATTTTTAGCCTTGTGTTTTCCCACTTGTTTTGTGAAAGCAATCTATTTCTCATTTTTTTGCTTCCTCCCTTACCCAGCCCACACTGGTTAGCACAAGGACAGCAGGAATTTCACCTCTTTGAAATGAGAGTGAGAAAGCTGCTTGGTCAGGGTACCTGCTGCTCCCCCTCACACCTCTCAGCTGCCAGAGACACACACAGAGTTTTGCAGACCCCACTCTACCAGGGTCATCCTGTGTCTGTACTGTAGCTTACAATTAAAATACTCCAACTATTTCATTCATCATTTTAAATTATTGTGGTTCTCAGTGCTTATGTCACCTTGACCTCATTTAATGTGTCTGTTTGGCTTCTGATCCCAATATCCCTCTCCTTGCAAGAGCTGAAAGCCTGCTGAAAGAAATGGATACGCCTCAGCCTCGGATGCACCGCTTCCGCATCAGGGATCAAACAAAAATAACCTCTCTAGGCTCAGGACTACCTGGAAATAACTCTCTATTGACCTGCAGTTAACTGGAGGGAGTCTCTGGCCATTCTCATCTCTTGTTTATGGGATCATTTAGAGCACAGACCCAGAATTACAGGAGAATGAAGAAGCAACGTGTGCCCCCCATGCCTTAAAGCCTGGTGAGGGGGTCCTTACAGAGCCTGTCTGCAGCACAATTCAGGGATGAGCTGCTCTGTTCCCCAGTAGGGCTGGTGCCAAATGCCCACAAACTGCCCTTAAGCAGTCTAGCATTAGAAAATTAAGGCTTTTTGGTCTGGAAATGTTGGAGAGAAACACCTCTGTAGTATTTTCTGTATGTTTTAGTTCGTCACTGTTACTTACCAAATTCAGCTCTGAATTACAAATATATTTGGAAAGACCAGGCCTGTATCTTTCTCAAAGCAAACCATTCATAAGAAAAGGTCACCCACCTCTGGCTTCAAGGGGTTTTTTGGCAGGAAGACTGCACTGACCCTCGGGCACTGAATCAAACTCGTTTATGCAAGAGCAAGTTAGAGGCTGCAGGCAGAACACAAAAAGTACCTGGTCTCTCCCTTAGGACTCAGACACAAAGACTAGCAAATAAAGAAAAAAACCCTTTTGTTAACTGCACAGGACTCTAAAGCTGGCTCAAAGCTGTTAGTGAAAGCAAAGGCAAAGCAAGAGAAACCAGCTAATAGGACAGGAGAGCAACTCAGATAATGAATTTCTGGGAAACTCTTTTCACCATGTCTATCTCTGCACTCAGCCCATTCCCCATAGTTCTTGTCTCTCTCCTCAATTCTGCATAAGAATCAGTTCTTCCTTCAGCACCACCTCAGCCCTGCTCCTTACACAGCTTTCTTATGATTTTTCCTGCCTACTATTTGAGAGCAATTTAAATACTTTTATGTTGGAGCTCAGATCTCAGAAGTATGCTGAGATGATATTGCAGACTGCCTGCAACAGCAGGGAACAGACTTGCTGTCTGGCCAGACACCTCTGTTTCCATCGAATTTATGAACACAAGTTAACAATACACACACTCCAGTTTCTTCTTTTATCTCAGTTAGCTATTGTAGAACCACCTGCTCAGTTCTAGGCAAGGCTGGGGCTTGTATTTCTTTTAAAATCTAACACTGACTAAAAAGGGGCTTAAATAAAATTTATGTGACTTTTACATTATTTTTGTAACTGAATAATCAGCTCCACTGACATCAGCAATGCTAAACACCATATGATGAACTGAAATTTCAAACATTTGTGCAACCTTTGGGTAAGCACCTAATACATTGATATTGTGGCAATGAGTCAGCTCTTTGCAAGAAGACCTAAAAATTTTGTTTAGTTAAATCTGTTTCTAAGATTGATAAACCCTGACGTCTCAAATGGATGAACAATACAGATTAAAAGTTTAAATCTGTTTATCTAAAAGTATTATGGATGATTTTTTCAATAACATTTGAAGTATCAGTCTTTCTCCCAAAGTAATAGTCTCACATCCATTGCACAGAAGCCCTGAATCACTGATTCCTATGCTCTGTTTTTGTGATGGAAGAGAACATTTAGTGACCCAGAACTTCATAAAAGAATGTATTCATTATCATTTCTTGGTACTTTTATAGTAGGATATGCAGACCAAGTGCAGTTTATTTACTAATACTCCTCACCATGATGCATTGAGGGTTCTATATTTGGATTTCACAGCACATGAAGAGAAAAGAGGCCAGTACAGATGACTAGAACTAAAAAAACACAGCACCATATTTAACTGGTGCATTTCTTGCATGTGTACATGCCCAAGGAACAGAAGAATGTCCTGACAATGCTGAACAACTCCTGTTCTTCAAGCTGAAATCCCTTCAGATGAGACAATAAATTCCTTCAGTAATCTGAAAAGGACTTAAACCTGTAGATAGGCCCATACTAGTGTCACTATTTGCTAGAAAATCTAAAATGAAACACCTCAAACAAACAAACAAACAAGCAAACAAATCTTCATTTGAAAAAATGTAACAAAATACCAAGGGAAGATATTTCAGGCTGTTAACACAAGAATAAGCCATAAATCAATAGGATTACTCAGATCAAGGAAGGTTTGTGAGGTTATGCCCTGAATAAACTCCAATTAAATTGATCAGTCTCAGTTTACAAAATTAAAATTGGAGATAAATAAAGGCAGTTCATAGCCTTTACTTCAAGTAAAATATTATTTTCACCAGCTATTTCGGACTTGAAAACTCCACACCATTAGAAGTTTCAGTATGGCACAATGTCCAGGATCATAATATAATTCCCAAAGAAGGTCATTAAGCATTTTCCAGATGGTTCCATAAGCAGATCTGTACATTCCCTCTAAGCAATCCATACACAGAGGAACTTTTGTTTTCTTGAAACCTAGATAGAAAAAGAAGAATTTGGACCATTTATGAAATATTGCAAACAAGGATCTAACTTAGATTTAATAAAACACTCATGACATAGCAGTTATATGGCAATCTGGTCAATAAGTACACATTATTAAACTAATTATCAAGTAATTATTATATTAAAAACATTTTTTGAAATAAAGCCATGTTTATTAAAATGGCTTCTGGCATCAGAAATTTCAGTCAAATAGCAGAATGCATGAAACATCACAGTAATGCTAGGCTGTATTGATAGAATTTAGGGAAAAAATGCAAAATCCCCAAATGCACAGAATATCAGATTCAGAGATGTTTATTAAAATGGCTACTGGCATCAGAATTTAGGGGGAAAAAATGCAAAATCCCCAAATGCACAGAATATCAGATTCAGAGATGTTTATTAAAATGGCTACTGGCATCAGAATTTAGGGGGAAAAAATGCAAAATCCCCAAATGCACAGAATATCAGATTCAGAGATGTTTATTAAAATGGCTACTGGCATCAGAATTTAGGGGGAAAAAATGCAAAATCCCCAAATGCACAGAATATCAGATTCAGAGATGTTTATTAAAATGGCTACTGGCATCAGAATTTAGGGGGAAAAAATGCAAAATCCCCAAATGCACAGAATATCAGATTCAGAGATGTTTATTAAAATGGCTACTGGCATCAGAATTTAGGGGGAAAAAATGCAAAATCCCCAAATCTCAGATTCAGACACGAGAAGGCTCTGCCAAAGCTGGGCTAGCGGAGTGATGGGGACAGCACCACAGAGCCCCATCCAGAGCCGTGCCTCTCACCAGCCACCACACTGCTCCATCTCCTCAGGTTATTCTTCAGCTGCCCTGAAAGGAGATCACTGAATTGTCTGCTTGCTGCAGCAAACCTGGAGCTCACAGCAGGATGCCAAAGTGCCCGGGCAAGAGGGGAAATCCCAGGGGTGCCTCCGCTGCGCTCCAGGCTGCCGTGGCCAAACTGCTATCCACAGCTTCATCTAGCTGGCTGAAAGTTCACCAGGGAATGTCTGCACAAGCTGCAAACACACCCTTGGCTGAAGGGCAGGCATCCTCCCAGCCCTCCACAGCATCCACCAGCTCGGCTCTGCCTGCTCCAGGGAGGGACGCCCTTGGTAATGCAGCAGCGCTGTCAGCAAAAGGCAGATACGAATCACAAACAAACAGTGTTTGTTGAGCTGCTGAGAGGTGTAAACACCTTGGAGCTGCTCTGGTTTTGAATAGGCTGTGCCTCAACCTCATGAAGAGCATAGATGCCTTGTTACCCTTCACTAGTTCACATTTGTAATGTCTAATGCATGGAAAACCAGAAAAACTCTCTGGGACATGGCTGCTGTGCTGAGCGACAGCTTTGAGCTCAAGTAGGAAGAAATTTGTGCTTCTTTTTTTCAGTTCTTTCTTTGTGTCTGTCTGTGTAACTCCAACCTGATCCAGAGAGACAGAGCTGTCTCTGGATTCCTGTTATTCATATTTATCTTCAATAATGGGAGCTCTGTGTCTGCTTGTCTTCACATCCATCTGTGTTTACATACCTGTTAATGAGGGCACAACTTAAACAATATTCAAACTTTAATTACAGAGGTGTGTAATAGCATTCACGAGCCTTTATTTCACTTGTTATTTTTGAAGTTCTCATTTCTTTCTACTGAGAAGTGGGAGAAGCTGAACATAAAGATAAAACAGGTCTCACAGTTAAGGAGAAGAAAGGGAAAGGAAAAGGTGGGGAGGTAGAGGACAGGAGAAACAGAAGAGAGAGGAGGAAGGAGAGGAGGAATTCTGCCCAGATGATATCCTTCACACCTACCATTGACCATAGCCAGGCCCTTGCCTCCAGACTGACTGTGAAGCACTGGCTGGTGTTCAGGTGTGCCTGTGAATCACTACCTGTGCAGTCAGGTGTCTGAATCAGTCCACAAAGCCCAGGCAGGAAGCAGTTACCAAGAGGATGGGTTCAACATCCAGAGTTCAATGGCTACATTCAGTCTGGGGTTCATCCCCAGATCCTGTACAGCAAGAAAGGGAAGTATAACTGCAAAGCACGGTGAGTTTCCAGACTGCTGAATCCTGAAGGTGTTGCAAGCAAAGCAGATGAACTCATGGGTTCTCATAAGGAAGAAAATAATCATAATATTCTCATTTTCTCCAGCACACGTGGCACTGTTGCTAAATTGCCCTAGGAATTAAGGAATGCACAGCTTGCACCAACTTGTGTAACTGAACAGACATTTGTTGCACTGTGCACATCAAGCCCAGAATTTCTCAAGAGAAAGATGTGACTGCAGGTGATACCAACATCCTTAACCTTGCAGTCTTTGGTAATGTCTCGAGCAAGTTCCACATGGCAGAGCAACATTACAGCTTGGACTTCAAACATTTCCTTTCTCCTCACCCAGCAGAGTCTCACAGCAGTATAATTCAGGTGACTGTAGAGTGGATGGTGGCAGAACAGCAGATACAAGACATCAAGGAGAAACATCTTTTACATGGGAAAATACTCATTTATTCTAACAACTGTTGCATTCTCAAAGCTCAAGAAGCAGCTATATGTTATGGTTCTGGAGATTTAAAGCAAATTTGTGCAAGAACATTTTTCTGAAGCAGTCCTTACCACATGATCACCTTCAAGTGCTCCTGGAGAGCTTCATCCATCTCACCACAACACTTCTTTGAGGTAAGGAAGACTTTGTGACAGGAGTGGAAAATGTAAGATCAGTTTCATCTTTGCTTTTCAGACACCAGACTAGAATTTGCCACAAGCTCCCATGAGCAGCTGGGGGTGGAACTGCAGACATAACTTTGTCTATCAGAACATAACAAGATAAATAGTCTCAAAGTCACATCTATTTACAATTAGCTTTTGGCCTTTTTCTGGACTTTTTAATCATATCCAGTCTCCTTTTAAAAAGTTCTTGGTGAAATGCAGTACAGAACACCTCAAGTTCAAGTGTCTGGCCAAGTTCCAGGGCTCAGACTTTTCTTTCTTCCTAGTTCTGATGTGCTGTCAGGGAGATGTGGCCTTGGAAAAAGAAGAAACTCTGCTGGGAACAGTTTCTGTGCCAGAGTCCCAGACTCCTGACCCAGTCAGTGGGTGCTATGAAAACATCCTGCCCCTCAAGGCCAGCAAGGAACTCCAAGGCCAAGCCCCACACAAGACAGCTTAAAGATACCTGTAGTCACCCTCCCTTCCTCTTTCTGTCTTCATTGAACACAAAGCAGCTTTTTGCAGGAACTTTCAGCAGTAAAAAGTCTTAGGAGCAACTGCCTTCATGCAGAATTTCTCCTAAACACTTATATAGATATCTTCTGCTCCTTATATAGATATCTTCACAAATAAAGGCTACTAAGTTATCAGAGAAATCAGGCAGAGAAGTAGAAGTTAAAAGGTTCAGAGGCAGAAAATTTTGTTACAAGTCCAAGGGTAACCAAAACCACATTGTGAGAAGTAGGACAGCAAGGATTTGATAATGGAAGGATTTATACCTTTATTTTTTACAGGAGATTTCCCTGTTTACTTCTGTATCACCCTGAAGTGACATCCTTGGAGCAATATGTGCATACAGGGCAGATGGTCAGAGAACCAGGACAGGGTTTGGCACAACTCTCCTTGCAGGGAACACCCCAAGAGTGTGCACACATTTATAGCAAAGCACTGAAAGTTAATTTCAGGACTTATACCTCTCCAAGGACATTTAGAGTGACAACAGCTCATAACATGAAAATAACCCCCTTCTGGTGCAATTTAGACTTTGAGGATGAATTGGGTATTGTTTACATTTGGGTTTGCTGCTTTGACACTCCCAGACACTAGGTCAATGAAAGGACAAATCAGCTCCCTGACATCAGCAGGGGAGAATAAATGAGATCTCTGTTGAGTGTTTAGAGAAGTAAATGTGTGCTTCAAAGTGTGTGTATCACAAAGTTCATCTCTACCTCTAATAGGATGATTTTTTGACACTTAAAACACAAAACCAGCTCTGTGTTTCTACAAGAACCCACCATTTCCTATTTTTATTGCATCCTATTGCTATCAATAATGTGTAAGCATAAACACAGTTTGTCAGTCTCACCCTATATATTTCCTGTTGAAGACAAAATAAAAGATGGCCTGGCTGACTGACTCTTGTACAGTTTCCATCCCCACATTGTTTGTGCTGCTCCAGCTCTGCCTGCATACAAGATCAAGTGAACATTTCAGATCCATCATCACCTGGTCCATCACCTGTGTGAAACCAACTGTTTATCTCCAAAGCCCATCCCCTGCAGACACCAGGGCTCAGAAATCCAGGTGCCATCAAGGCTTCTCAAAGGACAGGAGGTGTCCTGAAGCAGCTCAGAGAGTGCCCTGACATTCATTCATCCATCTTGGAGCCTGCTGGTCTCACACCCAGTGCAAACTAATTTTTCTGTGGGTGAGTCTGCTGCCCTCACATCTGCTCATGGGTGTAGGAGTCTGCTCTTGTGTTCAGGAACACAGAACCCTGGATGGATCACCCTCCAGCCATGGTGCTGGAGAGGAGAAGAGCTTACTTGGCCACACAAACTGTAAGGGGTTGACCAGAGTATTTTATAATGTCCAACAGCTCTGAGAGACCTCCTTATCCATGTGGGAACTACCCTGTTGTTGGTATTTGATGAATACACTGTATTCATTACAGTATATTGTAATGAATATTGAGTATTCATAACAAAATCCCTCAGGGAACAGAAAGCAAACCTATGCTGCTTAAAAGAAAAGGGTAAAGACAAGGGCCAAGTGAAATAATGAGATATTCTTAAGTCCATATCACCTGCTACATTATTCTTTAAACACAGTGGAGAGATTTCATAGAAAATTTCCAGTTAAAAAAGGGAACACTATTTAAATACTGAAACTGGAGCTACTTATTTAAAGAAATAAGTTAAAAATAAATAAACAAACAAAAAACTAAGAAAAAAGGCAGACATGAGTCCAAAGGAATTAAACCTTAATTACTTAAAAGTTCTCTAGGAATAGATCACTGTTGTAACAAGTTAAAAACCAGTAATAGTTAATATCAAATTTTCAACAAGTTTTAAAACACTGAAAAAAGCCCCAAAATGAGCTCTACCTTAATGTAGAGGATTGATTTGGAATCAAGAATATCTCTAGGCTGTTAAATATAAAAGAGGCAGTGAGAGTTTTGAGTGTTGCATCTCTTCTTCTCTGCTGTAAGTCATGGTTACCTTGCTCCATGGTCCTGTTTTGGACCACTCTAATTAGCTCACTCCAAGGCAACACCCAAGCATGGTTCTGGCAGTAGATCATTCCAGAGATCTCTTTCCAAGGCTGAAGCAAGGGGATTCCCTGATTCCCCTCACAGAGAGCTTTAAAAGCACGCTTTGCTGCTTCTAACACACACAAGATCTTCCTGCCATGCCCCAAGGCCTGCTACATGCATAATTATGATCTAATAATTCAGTCATTAAGGATAATAATGTTTAAAAAGTCATTAAAAATGGATAATTGCTACTTAAAGCCTCAGGAACATCCCATAGAGCTTAGAGGAGTTACCTGGCCAAATGCTCCACAGCCTGGATTCAGAGAAGCTGCTCTCAGTCCTGATGGGCAGGAGTGTCCTGTCCTCAGGGACAGGGCCTGTCCTTCTCTCATCCAGCATCATACACACAATCCAAGGCACTACTGAGGCTTATAAAATTAGGAATGTTCTGGGCAGATCTGAGTATTCACTGGCCTTGGCTACAAGCAATGTTACTGATGATACTTCCCTGATTTTAATTATCTTCTGCTATTGAGGGACAAGAGCAAATACAGTAAACACACTTCAGCAGATAATTATTTAGGAATCTTTCTGCCAAGGTGGACTTCAGAGTCAGAATATTTCTCTGACATGCACAATGCCCCACCCACCCTTGCTCTGCCTACAATGAAGAGCACTCAGCACAAAAGGAAGCAGAGCACAGCAAAAGATCAGATGAGACAGAGGGTGAGAGGATCCCATCATGGTGTGGATTCATGGAGAATCATAATGACTGGCTGAGGCTGTCTACTTTGCTCCCCCAAGGAGACACTATTGCCCTGTTACAGCTGCACAGATGACCCCCAAGGCTGGGAATGTAGCCCACACACAAGACAAACTTATCTGGAGAACAGGTGCCACGCTAAGTGTAACCACAGACCTATTATCACTGTCCTTTTGTGCTATTTTTGAGAAAAGGCACTTTGTTCTGGGCTAGTTACATTTTTAGAATTGCAAAAGACGTTTAAAAGGAATGATCAGTCCAGGTGAAACTAATTCTGATCATGTTAAAGGAAAGGTTCCCTTTACAAATCCAACTTCACAATTAATGCATGTATCACGAAAATTAAAAAAAATCGACCAATTATTAGAAAACACAAGTATAAATTATTTAGGAGCTTTCTGGTCTAAAATTCTGTGAGTATGTTTATAAATTTATAGTTCAATGGTGTAAGGAGGTGTCAGGAAGGTGATTAAACAACAGTTATCACTTATGGCAACAATGTCGGCAGCTCTCATCTTAAATCTTATGAAGAAATGTCCTTCAGACTGCAATTATTAGGGCAGAAAAACCTTGTCCTCAAATTGAGCAGTCATTGTCAGTCAATACACTATGATGAAGTTCAAGTTTTTGTCTAGAATCAACAGGATCTTTGAATAAAACAGACATTTAAATAAGAAAATAAATTACAGGAACCAGGCTGTATATTCTTTCTAAACACTTCAGGGTTTTTTTCCTCAGAAATATTTATGTTACTCTTACAATCCATTTAAAATCCTTACAAGAGGGTTTTCTTTCCTTGAATACATTCAGATTCAATCTTTCTTAGTGCTGACTGAAAGAAGGCTATTTTCTCTCTAGTTTTAAGATAGATATTTGCAACCAGCCTTTTCTCAAACACTGGATATAAAGGATGGCCCAAAATCTTTTGTTGTTGCATGGACTGTGGGTCTTTGCTGTCACTCTGTCTCCATTTAATCCTTAAATACCATTTTTCAAAGCCACATATAGGATTTCTTATGTAGTAATTTGCAATTTGAATATATCAACAGTGCCCTTTTCATAAAGGGCATATATACTCCTTGAAGAATTTATTTTCTCCTGTCCTTTCTGAGAATTCTAAACTGAAATTCACTAGTCCCAGTTGCCAAAATATTGAACTTCTGACTTTATATGATCATTTTTCCTTTCCTCATTTTTCAGGTGGATGGCTGGAAACAGCAATGTTGTGATATGAAAGATCATTTCAGATTACACAGAAATATAGTTTCTATGGCCTGTTGCTGGACTGTCAGTTGCTGGCTTCATGGTTAATGACAGAGCTTTGTCTATAGTCCCAGACACTAAAGTCAGTTTATAAAAATGGGGAAAGCTAGCTACATAAATCTAGATTATATATGTAAATTATGTTGCTATTTATACATAAATTGCTTTCAAAAGGTTTGCAGAGTAGCATCAAAGACAATTACATAAATGTTCAGAGGCAATTTTTTGGATACATTATGAACACTCTTATTTTTTGTAAATCAAAAATGTTTCAAAAGACAAAATACATTTTACTTGTCTTTCACTTACAAATACAGCCAAATCAGATAAGAAATATTTTCCATTGTTAACCTGGGCCAAGAATGCTAACTAACAGCACAGTTCACAAGGGTCTCACTGAAAATAGCTGTTCTAAATATGTGGTTAGATTAGGCTGTCTAAACATTTGTAAGAGCTCAAGGAAAGCTATCTGGAAAGGCTATCTTTCATTTATAATTGTAATATTTTCATAGGGTATGACTTTTATTGGCTACCACATTTAATCCCCATTGACTCTGCTTCCCTTCTCCTAGTACTGAGGATTAAGCAATAATTCCCACCATCTTGACACACACAGACCAGACCAATTTAACTGTAGCACACATACTGAAATTCTGATTACTGCTTCTCATTTTGGTTGGAAGTATTGAGCAGACTTACAGATTGCCCTAAATCTCTTAGCAAGAGAATTAGAACTGCAGACATGAACATGGAAAAACTGTGCTCTGATCATCCTACTCATCCATTCCCTACCAAGAGACTGAGCAGTCAGATGCTGCAGTACAGCATCCAGGTCTCTCTGCTGGATCAGGGGCACAGCTTTTCCCTCCAGGCTGCTCTCCATGGGTGGCCCCCGAGCTCCCCAACAATGTGCAGGCACGCAGCCCCACGGAGATAAAAAGGGTGGAGAGCACTGGGTCCTAAATCAGTTCCAGCAGGTGGGAAAACAGATCTGATAGATGGCATTGAGCATGTAAATAATAATGTCATAATACAAACCTCTTCTGTGGGCATTTTTCTTTAAAGCACAGTGGTGTCAACAGCGCTCAGACACTGGAGAGGAAATGAAAGCAGTAGGCTGTCAAAACACCAGCACGTTGCTCTGCTCAGCCACAGACTTTTGTTGTTTTTACTAAGTGCAGCATCTCACATACTTGCAAATCTTGTCATCTTGCCTTTTGCCACAAATCTTGTCATCCTGGCGTGTGCCGGAGCGCTGCTTTTGGAGACTCGAACAGAAGCTTCAGGGAGAGCTGAATGCAGATTCTCCAACCATGCACAGTGCCAGGCGTGGGGTGAATAAAGGGTATCAACACTGGGGTACAATGAGACACCAAAACCAAGTTTAATGTACACAGGTTTAGGAAACAGAAAGGGCAGCACTGAACTGAACTGGGGGGTTTCACAGACTTGGTCAGTGAGCTGTTTATGCACAGATGGCTCTGTGGTTACAGTCTGTAAGCCTTAGGTACCGCTGCCATCTGAAGGACAGGCAGCAAGAACAGATTCAGAAGGGTGTCTCTTCTCCTTGTTTCCAACCTCAGAGACACAAACAAGGCACTAACAGACTGGGAGCATTCCTAATGTTGCCTTATGGCTCACTTGCAGTCAGCAAGGAATTTTGGGCAATGATTGACTTCCATGGGAGAGTTTAGCAGCTCCTTCAAAGGCAGTGGTACACATACATTTGTGTGTGTTTGTGTGTGTGTGTGTATGTGTGTGTGTGTGAGCCCTACCCAACAACTGCAGCTCCATGTGCTACTTCTTGGTTTGTGCATCTATAACCTTGCACAAATGTGCTCTGAACAAGCACCAGAGTAAATATTAACAGAGTCTTTCCAGCTTTGGCTGTGGGAGCCCAACAGTGCTGTGCATTGAAAATCTGAAGCCTAACTTAGCTTTGGAAACCTCAGCTTGCACTGAGCCAAATCAATCACTGTTTGAGGGACTTATTGGTACCTACGACTGGATTAATTTCCTCTAACTTTGGATTTTTAGAAACAAGTGTAGGGGTTTAACAGACCAAGTGCATGCATGTGCTTTGAAATGAGGATGGTGTTCTAGTGAGCCTGTTTGCCTTCACTGACCCTGTAGTGAGTCCAGGGTGACTGGCTCAGGTGTGGGTGGATTCTGTTTTCACAGTCACAAGCAACTCCTTCAGCTGTTGTTCAGCCATGTAATAAAATCACAGTGTTTTCCAGATGCATTTTTCTTCTACCTCTCATATACTGCCTGGGAAATGTCAATTTCCTAGAAACATTTTAAATTATTATGCCACAAGCCAATAACTTACCACTTGAGGAATTCACAACATATCCCATCTGGGGTTGTTGCTTCATGCAAATTGAAATATTTGTTTCCTTCTTTCCTCAAGGTGAAATGAGGTCTTCCAAAATTTTCTGTAGGTCTCTTAGGCCTTCAGACATTCTGCCCATTTCTTAAACAACTTCAAACTAAAAACTAATAACTCTTTATGCCTTAGTTGCTATCCTGTAGCATTCACCTCTAGCAAAATATTTCCCTTTAGATCAGTTTACTCCCTATGCTATTCAATCTCTTTGTTTTAGTGTTAAATTGTTTTCACCTTGGAAAGCTTGCTTCCATTATTATTACCACATTTTTTTAAAGGTATGCAGGCTGCAATAGAGAAACCTTAAAAGTAAAGAAACAGCTTGTGTTTTGTATTGAACAATGCTGCACTACTGCTGTGAGAAATGATTACATCCAGTAGAACACATGGTTTACTATCTGAGATGTATAGTAGTCTCACTGGAGATGCTATTCCAAATACTGCATACACATCTGTTAAATTCCAAAACTTCACAGCTGGAATATTTTTCCTAGTATCAGAACATTTTAAAAATAGCTTCTTTTCAAAGGTTAATCAAATTCTTAAGTCGAGTGTCCTTTGCACATTTTTCCATGCTTTGCTCTCCAAGGCAGGTGAGTCAATATTGCAATCAAATTATAACTTTGTGCTAAAAGGATTTTTGGTGTGTCAAATTTTCAATTAGTACCACAGTGAGAAACACTCATATGTAAATAATGCACACACATTCACTAACTACTTAACAAGCCAACAAATAACCCAGCTCCATTTTGGAATACATTTGGTATCAGGAATATTTTTGCAGTAAATTTGATGGGAATCCCACTGTATTACCCTGACCACATTTTCTACATTCTCTTCACTTACCATGTACAAGGAATCATTTTTCTTGGTGATCACCTCTGACAGCAGGGAGAGGGGTGTAGTCCTTAAGTACTGAAGTTCTCAAGAATGTCATCTCATACCTTTCACACCCCTATTTTTTCCTGTTCTGCTCATTTTTTATGCTTAGAGTTCATCATTAATAGAAATGAAGGGTGTACATCAGTAATATTTTTCTCCCCAGCTCACATACTTTTAAGGCTAGAAATACACAGGGAAATGTCCATGACCCTTTAAAACCTACTTATCTCCCTCTGCAGTTAACTCTTAAATCAAGGCCTGAGCCCTAAATAGCACTAGAGACTCTAAATCCCCCCTCTGTGGACGTCCCCTGAGACCAGGTCTAATGCACTCCTTTCATGCTTACCTTGCAAAGTGACTGGGTGCCACACATCTGCACTGACTGCAGGCTTGGCTCAGTACAGCTGCTGGTACCATTCTCCAGTGACTGGGGAGTGTCACAGCAGCTCAGATCTCCAAGGGTGATACAGCCCTAGAGCAGAGCACTGCATCCTCCCAGGTGGTTTATCCTTAGGAAGGTACTTCAGGATAAAGAAGTATCTTCCAGCTTCTCTATCAGATGAACTGTAGATTGTGAAAACTGAAAGGACTTGACCTATTTGTTTTGTATGGTATTGCTTAATTCTGCTTTTCTCTCATTTTGCAATGACAACATATCAGCCTTATCTGGTTTGGCTTCTATTTGTGTTCTTATCTGCAATTCTGAATTACCAGAAGTTAATTGCCAACTATTATATTTTGGCTGCAAAGAGGTAGAAAAGTCATCCTACCACAATTTCAAAAATTTATGGGATAATCTTCAATGCTTTTAAATGTTTAAAGAAATTATTTTTTAAATTATTCAAATCCTGGAACTAAATTTTACGTGACATTGTTCACTGAAGAGTGCTTGTGACAAATGGAATGAAAAATGCTTCCCTTCAATACATCATGTCCACCATCAAAATAAGAAACATGCCAAAGGTAGTGATAAAACACCTGGTGAAAAATTAGACCAAAGGTAACAAACAAAAGTAACCTTGCTGTGAAGCTGCAATATAAAGATCATTGGGATGCCACCTCTTTTTAAGACTTTGCAGCTAAAGTAACTATAGTTTTAGCTAGAATATACAAGAGAGTTTCATTAGAAATTGTCAACTAAACCAAAGTTTACCCTGTTTCAGGTTTCATTAAGGTAAGACACTACACCAATTCTTACTCATCATTTTTAAAGCAATTATCTCTTGTGGATGTGGTAATATGCAGAGACTGAAGAAAGACAAAAAGATGAGGTGTATCTATATGTTATTGAATTCAAAATCCCCATGACACTGAACTTACCCTAAAAACAACAGGTCAAAAGTGACTTGTTTTATGGCAACCAGAACACTACTCAGCAAACTCCACTTACTGCATTCATGCATTCACAGAGGGCTAGGTTAGAAACCGTGGCTCGATTTACAGACATGCACAGAGCTGTCATCATGCAAGGAGAGATAAGTAAGTGTATTTATGATTAAAGTGATCTACCAAATCAGAGCCATCATCTACTAACTCATTCATGGTTTGAGGTCATTCATGGATCACCTTCTTTCCCTAACTCTTTGCTAGTTTAAAATATTTGCTCACTAGGTTCCTGTTACTTCAATTCCGTGACCATCTCCAGTCATTCTTCTGGCAATCCAGGGCCAAGATCCAGCATGCTGATTACAGCAGTTGAATACAATCCTGACTCAAATACAGCCCTATTTATACACACTCATATGGTGCATTTAATGTGTAATTCAGGGTGATTCACTAGGCCCAGCTTCCCATCTTTATTGCCCTTCTAATATGTAAGTAATTTGTAACCTATGCCCATGAAGACAAAAGATTTCTTTGGATGTGTTACGTGCTTGCAATGATTAACATTATTTTATTCCTCATTTGGCCTTTTTATTAGAAAGCAGCTAAAAACTGTATTTTGTACTGCAAATAAAACTGATGTCTGGTGCAAACCAAATCCACTGCCGTAGATAGTAAGGAATTCCCTTTTATCCAGCAGGAAGAGACGTGTTACAAATGTGAAAGAATTATGCAATGCTGAGATTCTGCTGATCCTGAGGGCAACCACTGACTGCTGAGACTGGTGCAGGCTGTGTGGGGAACTGCTCCCAAGAGGAAGCCTTATCAGATGGGTGCAGGCTGCAGGATGTGGCCTTGGGTTCCCTCCAAGCCATGCAGAATGCACTGCTTTCAAACCCCCAGCCTGCTTTCAAACCCCCAGCTGCCTTCAAACCCCCAGCCTGCCTTCAGCTGCTCTTGCGCTGTGCCGAAACATCTGTTTTCTATGAGACCAAAATCACTGACCAACTGTTTAACTCTTAGATGTGCTAGTGTAAAGGAATCATCCAGGCAGTTAAAACTGCTTCCCTGAAAACTCATCTCTGATGGTTGTGTGTGAACTTCTATTTATTTTTTCCTTTCACTCCTGTGTGAATTCTCAGATGCTGATGAAGTGCAGAGTACGAGTGATGTTTTCCCTCTGGTTCTGGGGCACCTGCAACACCCTGTCTCATGGGGTTGGTAAGAGTGAAGTCCAACTGCTGCCTTCCTCAGTGCAGGGCTCTGAATGGAGCCACCATCCTCCCATTTGCAGTAAGTTTGCATTATCACTTGAATAATTGTTTGTGAGCAATCTCCTTCTGTGAACCGACTGCCACCAAAGGTACTTTCACACAGTAAGGTCTTCCCTTGCTACCTAAATAAATGTAAAGATATTGTCTGCCCTACATTGTTTGAATATATTTTTAGTACTCCAGACTGAAGTAAATAGACATTGCAATCCTACTCTGTTTCCCTTTCAAAGTCTGTCTGTAGTAGATTTATACATGAAAACATCTGATTACCATTAGCATCTGTAGTTAATCTTCCAGTTGCAGTCTGACAATTAAGAAATCTACAGAAGCCAAAAAATGAAGGAGCAATGAAACAACACACTTGGAATACCACATGAAAAATGGTACTGTTTGAGCTGTCTGTGTTTAAATCTTTCTCCTAAATGCCTACTAATTCATCTGTTCTCACATTCATACAGTGGGTATGTATGAAGGCATTTGGAATGCCTCCTCACAAGTTTATATAGCTAAGAACTACACTTTTGCTTCTTTTTGGTTTTTTTCCTAATTCACGCCAAGTGAAACTGTTAAACTGATTAACCAGCATGAATTAAGAAGTTTTCATTCACTAAAGCCATCACAAGCCCGCACTCTCATTTGAGGGTGTTTTGAACCATTAAGTACAAGCTTTTCTATGAAGACAAAGTTTCTTCTCTCATCCAGTCCATTTTCAGCTGAAACAAAGAAATTCAGTCTTGCTGGTGAGCTTTGACCTTTTGTTATCTAGAAAGCAATGAAGATCTTACAAAATCAGCTCTGGTGTTAATCCATAGTTACCCATCCAAGCAAAAAAGTTCTTTTCAAAAAAGCCACCTCTAGATTATAAAAAGTATCCTCTTATGCTCCAGTCCAACACCTCAAAGTCACACTAGGTAGGCTGGGATTACATCTTTCAATTCCTGTTGATTTTCTATCAGTGGAATTTGAGCTGCTCTTGGGTGCTGTTTTAGGTCAATAGAGAAAGTCTGCTCCCATACAGAGGAGCCCAGCTCCCATCAAACACTGTGCTGCTCTGTCCTGAGAGCAAAATTTGGGAATTTTTCAATATGTTACCGAACACTCAGAATGCAGAACACTGCAAAATTAACATGCTTTTCACCCTATAAAGGTGAAATACTTTATCTCACTATGAATCACACCCAGCTCATTATATTCTTCTTCTCCCACTTTCCTCCTCCCACAAAGCTTGTAACCTTCTTACCTGTAAGAAAGTGGTGTGTGCTTGAATTCCTTGTCCAGCTTGAAGCCTAGGTACTTGCATGTAGGGAAGCAAGCAGGGAAGGAAAATGTTGTTTACATATTAGAAGCTACCTTGTAATTTGTAAGATGTCTATGGCCACTATTAAAAATCAGTTTCCTTTGTTCTTTGGAAGTCAGCTATAATATCCTAGCTAAATGGAGTAGGAGCTGAGGAAGATTTCCACATTTTTAACACTATGGCTGTAGTAATAGAAGCTGTAATGGCAGCTGTATAAACATGATGTGGAAACAGAGAAAAAATAATTGTAAAAGGCAAAGCCAAAGTAGCAAACGGGGAAAAAATAAAGGGGAAATCTGGCTGAGGTTAATATTCAATACACTTCCTCAGGTACACAAAATAGAAGTATGTAATGCCCATTATGAAGGAATGAGGTCAAACACAGTAGTATTTTCTTTCTGCTTGACAGCTCCTGCACTACATAATTTTTCTCTGTCCTCTTGAAGTATTTATAGAACTATGAACTCTTCAGAAGACAACAGGAGATTTGAAACAAGAATGAAATTAATTGTATATGTGAAGAAATGACTTCTTATCACCATTGAGATAGTGAAGCAAGTTAAGGGAAACTTAGAAAAATTAAAATTCTAACCAATATTATACTTCACTGAAAATGTTATGCTTGTGTTTAGAGATTACTGGCAAACTAGAGGAATCACCACCCTTGGGCTGATATTCACTGGCAAAAATGCTCAAAGTGTTACATCACACAGTTTTATAACAAAAAGAATTCTTTAAAGAAATCAATAGCAATTGTGTAATCTCATTCATGTAAGTGAAATGACTAGAACTTGAATAAATAATTAAATTAAAATATCCATTAGGAATAGCAATGCAGTAAAATATTTTTTTCCAGTGTGTGTTTACTTGGCTTACCCTTATTTGGAAATATTTCTAGTTAAGAGGCAAATCCAGATGTACATAAGAAAAGCCTTTTATTTCCCTCTCTCCGCCAAATAAAAAGACAGTGTAAGCACATTGAAGTTAGACACTGATGTTCTCCAAAATATACATCAGCCCTCCCCAAAAGAACAGCAGTAAGAATCCTTTGGAAGGTCCTGCAGTGTTGTGTAACAGTCCTGAGGCACTGCTGCCTGCTCTGCAGGACAGGAGCCCGGGTGGCTGCGGGAGGGACCAGGGTTACTCTGCTCAGGTGTGATGAACACGGCCAGGAGGGCACCACGAGACTGCCCAGGCTTGACTGCTGGCAGACATTCCTCTCTCACCTTTCCTCAGTGGAATGCTGCTGCATTTGACCACCTTCTAACTCTTGCAGAGCTTTCTTCTTCTCAAAGTTAACAATTTTGGGATTATTCCTGGAAATGCTGCTGAGACCATGTCCTTTGCTGAAGGCCTGCTGAATCTAACGTGCAAAGCAAAACAAATGCTCTGCATCTAACGTGCAGAGCTAATCCCTGAGGCAAGCTGAAGTGTCTTAATGGAGAATTATTCTTCTTAAAATTTCTATGGAAAGGCTAAAAACACTCAAAGCTCAGTAAGATTTTTGGGGAACCCCAAGGCCTTGTTTCATCCCCATGCTATCCTGCCATAAGTTTTCCTCATAACTCCTCACAGACTGGAAGGGCTTCACAAGAGCCACAGAGAAAAGCAGATATTGAACTGACCACAATAGCCTTGACAACAACAAAGCAAGAGCACTTTTTTTCTGTGCTCCCAGAGAAACATTCAAATATGTAGTGCATGGTCACAGAGAAGACCTTTCCTGGACCCTGATGATGATTTCAGCTGCTGATAGGTCTGTTTGACAGGAAAGTCAGCTGTCAGTAAGCAAACCAACTGGAGCTGTGTGGGTGTCAGGCTGCACAGCAGTTACAGGAAATGTGCAAGTAATCATCTTTCAGCATCTCTGTTCTGCCTAGACAGGACAGCTTGGACAATCTACCCAGACAGTGGCAAATTCCTGAGCTTGATCATATCACAGTTGCTTTGAATTGGCTTTTTTCATCAACTATTTCATCAAAATACTGAACTGATAATTTTAGTGAAATCACAAAACCAAATTAGCATAGTACTTATTGTAGATAATTTCTTGTAGATCTTGCGTGCAGCATTCTTTATTTATACACATTGGATAAAAATGAAATAAATTGAGTTTAAAAATCCCAGTGGCAATGCTCAATGAAACTTAGACTTAATCTAGTGCTGCAATCATACAATAAATGTATGCAATGCATTCCAGTCCTCTTAGGTAGGGTTTGTTGTATTTCAAAATATGTAAACAAATGCTTAATGTCTGTCTACTTTTTCCATTAAAAAAAAAAAGTGCCCAGAAGACCCAGAGATTTCAGAAAGATTCTGGGTGTCAAAGCTTCAGAAGATGAGATATTACTAAAAAAAACCACAGTGCTTGTACATCATTGAAATAAGAAAATGGTGTATTACACTCACCTGGCTCATTTAGCACAGGAAGTTTGGATACTAATGGCAAGGAAAAATCATTGTTGAAACTTTGGAAAAAGACACTGGGAAAAAAAAACTTCAACAAATCAACACAAAACATTCCAATAGCTTGAATTGTCTGAGATAGTCACCTTTGGCTGCCTTTCTGGCTGATGGAGAGAAACAGAGATTTCAAAGGATTATTCATCTTCTCTTAGACAACAAAAATACACCTGTGAACATAATCCAAAAAATCTCTCACATATTTAAGGAGCATCTATGGCAACCAGCTTTGCAGTACATGCTCCCATATGGGCTTCTAAAATTTGGGAAGAGAAATACCATCCCATTTTTCTTGGATATGTTACATTTGGGCATAGTCTACATGTGTTTAAATGGAACTGTGGAAATCATCAAAGAAAACAGGAAAAAAACTGAAGAGAAATGAGATTGAACATCTGCTTTACAGCACAGAACAGATCACAGAGTCTTTGAGGCTGGAAGGCACCTTTGAAGACTGCCCAAGCAGGGGCAGCTACAGCAGCTCTCAAGCCACATCCAGTCAGGTTTCAAGCATCTCCAAGGATGCAGATTGCAGCACATCTCTGGGCAGCCTGTGCAGTTCAGACCAGGGTCGAGCCTGCTGCCCATGGCTCCAACAAAGACCTTGAACAGCACTGGTCCCAGTACCGACCCTGAGGAACAGAAGTCATCACTGCTTTCCACGTGGACCAAGGCATTGGCCACAGCTCTCACTGGAGTGTGACCATCCAGCAGATTCCTTTCCCACAGAGTGGTCCACCTTTCAAACCCACATCTCCAGTTTTGAGACCAGGATGTCCCGTGAGGCAGCCCCGAATACTCCAGGCAGGTCATGTCACTCCTTCTTCCCTCCAACCACCTCCTCAGAGAAGGCCACCAAATGTGTCAGGCACGATTTGCTGCTAGTGAAGCTGTGTTGGCTGTCACAATCACCTCATTTTCCATGTGTTTTAGCACTGCTTCCAGGAGAATCTGCTCTATGATCTTACCAGGCACCAGGGCAAGATTGACTTGCCTGTATTTCACACATTTTGTTATACACCCTAAGACTTTTATGTGCAGACCAAGAAAAGACAGACTTACATTTTTTAAGAGTGAAAACACCAGAAGATTAGCCTGTAGTCTTACAGATCTTCTTTTATGCAAAGAGGTTTGTTTCCTTCTCCTGTGATTCATAGACTTCCCAGATCATTTATTTGGGGGGTGAGGATGATAGATGGACTTTCCATTGTGGACAAGTTCCCCAGTCTGCCTTGGTCTTGGGTCAGCATTCAAAACTGGAGGGTCTGCTGAAGAACCAAAGAGGCCACAGAGTACCCTGAGTCCAGGCAGATGGTGAGCTCCCTACCTGCTAATAAAGTGTTAAATAATGTTAAAAATTGAAGTCCTTTGATGTTCTTTTCCTTCCTGCAATTTTACCAATACAGCTTCTGTCACCACCACTGGATTATTCCCTAATTAAGGACTGAACCAGCTGAGGAACTGGCCTTTAGCAAGGAGTCTCACATTGTAACCAAATGCACTGTCTTAGTACAGAAAACATGCAAATCAGAACTAAACTGAATTTATAAATTCCCCTTCTGAAATGAAGAATTTCCTATATTGTGTGCCCTTCAAAGAGTTTCCATTCAGAAGTCTTTAATTTTATCACCCCTAACATTCTTTCCTTCCTTTCCTGGGTTTTATTTGTAAATGTGTTCTTAATTATAAGGAAAAAACCATTGCCACACATAAGCTATGCAGCCTATTGAAATCACAGCTGCTCCAACAGGGAGGTACTGGAGTTTCTAGCACAAGTAGGAGAGGCAGGAGTATGTACATCCACACCAAATTCCCCTCCTGCAAATTAGAAATTATTTATGAACCTTTTTTAATATGTCCATTTTATTGCCAAAGTGAACCAAAATAAAAATCATGAAATCAAGGAGAGGCTGAAACAGAGTGGGGTCTGCATACCAGAGCAGTCATAAATTTTTCAACATGTGGCTTCAAATGTATCTACAAGTATTTTACAGTTATATTTTAAAAGTATTTTTATTTCATATTTTTCTTCAAGCTTGTTCCATTTTTTAAATTTCTACATAGTATCGTATTTAATTTCCTGGCCCAAGTATAATTTGCAACAAAGGTATGAAATTCCGTGTCTTAAGATGCTATAAAAGGTTAATTAGTCTTCCTCCCTGCATTTTTTTTTTATTCTAGTAATAGTTACCTAACAGAACAAAGGAAGCAAATAGTTTGCATACAGAAAATCTGTATTATGGTCATAGATTCATTTAATGGTTTGGGTTGCAAGAATCAGTTATTCAAAATTCCAGGAACACTCTAAGCTGTGCTTTGCCGGGGGATCAGCCAAGATTTTGTCCAGTTTTTGCCTCTTAAAATGCTGTGTATTGGACATATCCACCCTGTGAACAGCTGTTCTGTAGGACTCACTCAGACCTAGTCAATGCACCTTCCAGAATAATTACTGTTAGTAAACTATACAGGGATAACTATCTGTGTTTTGACTTTATTCAGCAGATTTGATTTTATTTTATATTGCATAATTAACTTTTTTTACCCAACACCTTGCTTCACCTACCTTTGTTTTTCTCTTGTACATTTCATCCATTTAGCCTTTCCCTTTCTCCTCTTCTCCTTCATTCAGCATCAATTAATCATTACCCAAAGGTGCCATTCCACAACCATCCCCTCTTTTTAATTTCTCTCTGCTCTCTCCCTAAATCTTTTAAGTCTTGAGCCCAACTTTACTCCAGCAGCTTTGTGGTATTTTACCATCCATGTCCCTCAGGCATCCACATACCACTCTGCCATGACCTGTGCAAACACAAACTAAGAGACTTCAAGTCCTAAAGAACTTAAGGATGATCTTTACCACAGAAATCATCACAGACAAATGGGGGAGTGAGAGAGGCAGTAAGGCAATCTGGTGATGGTAGGGAGTGGGCTCAGCACAAACTCAGGTTATTGTCAATCTTGCTGTAGACAGCCTGGGAAAGCTAATTCAATGGAGAGATTCAGAAATGTAGATTTCACTAAATGACTGCCATTCATAACAAACATAAATTTTAAAATGGTGCACTAGGTTGTATCTAAAGATATGGCAAATATAAAAGTAGTGTGGGGTGAAGGCAAAGATGGGCAAGGCAACTCAGTTTTAGCTGTTAGTTTTTACTTTTCTTAAGACAGTGTGCCAGTTTAGACAGACAGATCTTTGCAACCATTTTGTTGCTGTCATTCTCCTGTTGCTTTCTGGTTTCTGCTCTTGCAACAAATATCCTTTCTGCCCAATTCTATCTTGGTATCTATCAGGTATATATCAGTTGCATCTGAAAGATCAAAACCTCTTTTTGTACATAGAACTCCCTTCAGCTAAACTTAATTTCACACCAGTTCAAGATTCTTCCTATGTAGATACAGATGCAAAATACTACCCTCAGATTATAGACTGTTTCAGGCAGGGAGCACATTTGTGAGATTCAATGAAGCACAGAAAGCACTTTGCATAGCTTAAAAAACTTCTGCAGTTAAGAAAAGAACTGCCACTGAAGACAGTAATTAAGGACTGCAAGCAGGATGGTAGAGAGTGTAAGAAGGAAAAAAATTATTTCATTTTTAAGAGCAATAGCAACCTCCAAGTGGATAATTTCCTGGCAGTTAATGACCAGCAGGATCAGGATCTCCTCCAGATGGCCATTAACTGCCAGGAAATAGTCAACTTGTTGGCCATTAGTGCTTAAAGCACCATTAGGGCCCTGCTCTTCATTAGTTACATTCACGTGATGTTACTGTTCACTAAGGATATGAATTCAGCAGAAACCCTGAGTTTTAGCAGACAGCAGAACAGAAACAGAGCTGAAAGAGATGGATAGTTGAGGCAGGGCTGTATTGCTGCTGGCACTGTAAGAATGTGATGCTCGTGGAAATCACTGTCAGCAGCGCAAGCTCCACACACTAATCCACTTATGTGCCTTCTCTTGTGTCCTGAAGGGACCACCCCAAGGGGTGAAAGGTTACTCTCCATGCCAAATCAACTAATGGTTTCCCTGCTAAGATGTCCAAAAAGTATGTGACTGTTGAGATTAGGTTACTCAACCAGTATTAAGAGGACTAAGAGGAAAATTCCAAGTGTAGAAAGCACAACCATTCTGTTTTATGGTGTAGGCACACATGAGTGTTTGTCCAAGTAATCTCCAAATGCTGCACTTTGCTATAGTTTATATATAGTTTCCTATACAGACTATACTATACTATCCTTTATATATACTGTGTTATAGTTTATATGTAATTTACATGATTTATGTACAGTTTCCTATAGAAACATAGTTCACAGAATCATGTGCTGTATATACATATAACTGCTCTATTTACAGAGCTGTGTAGTAACTTTAACTGATGAACCCACAAATAACTAGAGCCTTATTCATGATAAAATCTCCAAAGTTAAAGCTAGATTAACCTCTCTTTGAAAATACTTGTTATGATCCTTTACTTGTATGTGAACAAATGGATGAACATCTATGATCTGAAAAAAGAACAATTTGCGAAGTTATTAATTAATTATGGGAAAATAACTCTTAATGTCCCTAGTCCAAGTTAACTAAAGGGTAGCAGGATTATCTGTCTTCAAAAACACCCAGTGAACATACCTAGAGCTGTTTTAGTGTTACTAGTTTTAACAACAAACACAAAGATTCCTCAGTCATCAGCCAATCCCTTTCTAAAAGAGATTTTAAGAACAGTCTCACCATGTCTTTGCCAAGTTTAGTTACTATTTTCACAACACATTTTACACAAAAGGCATATTAAACCCCAATTTGGAAGGAGAAAGACAGTGAAGAACTCATGGGATTTCCTGCAAAACAAAACACTGCTGATTGCTCATTTGGTGCTGGTGCTACAAAGCTTTCCCCTACAACCTCTAAGGCTGATGCTGCAGTCAGGCTTGCCCATGTTTTGAGTTCTGCTACATAACATTGTGAGAGGTAAAATTTATTACAACACTCAGGTACACTCTAGAGGAGCTGCCACCAAAGTTTTCTTACCTGCACACCATGAATTGCATCTCCCCTGAGCTTACTGTCCTGAATATGCTAAAATACATTCCCAACAGGTGTGCAGACAACTAAAAGTTTGGAGAGGCCTTGTTTGACTGTGTTAAAGCTGTCTTTTTGGAAAAGAGAAGGGAATTTTTTTTATTAATGTCTTCATTTTTCCTGTATTATTTTACCACAGTAGATTATATTTGTAATATGTTTGCTGATGTCTCCCTAGGGAAGTGATGCAATTAATAAAAATAAGCTAATGCATAAAAAAACAGAAAAACACAACAAAATGAAACAAAACAACAACAACAACAAAAAAACCCAAAACAAATCTAAAATGAAGGTAGAAAAATGAATATCCCCAGAAATACCAAAGATTCTTAGGTGCTTTCTGAAGCACAGAAAAACACAAGAAAGAAATCCCCCTAAAAGGAATCATTCTAAAAGTGCCTGAAAACAGATGATTTATGAAGAAGGAGTGAAGGAGTCTGTAGTAATGTGAACATGTGTAAATTAGTAGTTCTGGATACAACTATTGTAAGGTTTTAAACCAATCCATCAATTTACAAGGAATTGAAAGAGTGCACGAAAAACTGGGGCTGGCAAGCAAGGCTGGGTAGTCACTAAGTGTAATCTTAGCACTCTAATTTAACTTCTGTAAAGATGCCTCTTCACAGATGTGCTGAAATCACAGTGTGGCCACAGCACACTCTGGTAGCCCAGTGGGGCATTAACACATTTGGCTGAACTCACCAGTCCACGGTGAACAGAGGAGTCCAGGTGGCCTCTTTCATAGGCAGCTGTCCCTCAGCACAAGAGAGAAAGTCATGGATAATATTTTGGAGCAAAATAAGTCAGTTGGAGAGGGAAGGCTTTCTTTTATTCCAGGCACTCTACGTTGGTGTGCTAATACCAATATGATTTCTAACAAGCTCAGAACAGGCTTGTGAATGTCCTATCATGCCCAGGTGTACAACACAAGCTTTCATTTAGCTATTTTTTCTAGTGATTTGCACACTTTTCCTCTGTTTGTGCCCAGCCAGGCCTGTTCTGGTGAGCAATCAGAAGGTTTTCCCACTATTTGATTACCTCATCCCATTTTTAGCAAACAGTGTTGCCTGTCAGTTACAGGGTACAGACATCTGACAGAATTCAGTGCAAAGAATTAGAAAGGGCTTCTATTTGCACAGACTAGCAATGCCAGAAACTTAATTTTTATAATGAGGAATCATGACTTAGCTTCCAAATTTTAAGAAGGTATGCAGTCATGTTGTATCTGAATGTCACCTGCCTGAGGCAGGCAGTGCACACAGAACATTCTCTTCCTCTGTTGATGACAAAATATCTACTGACATCAGAAAGGCCAGAACTTCACCCCAAATTTTTTTCTGATAAAGTAATTTGTATCATTAGAAACCATAGTATGAAAAAAAACCCAAACCTAACAGGAATAATTCCTCAAATGTGTTTGATTGTCAATAATGTAAAATATTTATTTGTGTGCAGGGTTGTTGTGTAACTGAATATCCCTTTAAGAAAAGCTAGGTGAGGATATTTTACAAAATAGCAAGATGCAATGATAGAGAAGTAAGACATTGTTCTGAAGAGAGAATTGTGGACAGCAAATCAAGAGATCAGTTCCTGTATCCATCCAATTATCTGGTTGGGTAGACACTGCCTTATCTATTAACACACCTAATAATTGGTGTAGTGACCCTCATTTACCTCTTTTTTGTGATTTTTCCAATTACTGGCTGAAGATACAGGAAAGACAAACAAATGGTAACAAAAAAAAAAGCAGAAGTTCTCCTCCTTTTTGTGCTAGGGAAGGAAGAAAACCCAGGAAAAACATCCCAACCCTAGCACATGGACCTACTGCGTTTTTGCCAGAGGGCAGTAAATGTCAACACTGTAGTATATTTCCTGTTTTGAAAAGGAACCAGTTTACTTCAGGACTATTAAATGTCCCAGCAGTGGTAACCCCTTCCTGTCTGTTGTCTTTCTGTTGGGCAGATCTCTTAAATCATTCAGGGCTGCTGCCTGCTAGAGGCTGAGTCCTGAGCAAACGAAGCTGCCCCTGCAACAAGGCTACACTTTGATCAGAGCCTTCCCTCCTTCCCCAAGGATGAGTTAACCTCATAAAAATGCATATCCTGCCCAAATGTTTGTTTGCTCTCATTTACTCCTTTCTTACTCCTACCAGCAAGATCACTGAGCAAACAAACTCCTGAGCCTGGGTATAAACACCCACCCTGCAGTGGCCATTTGTCAGAGGTGGCCAGGGCATCCCACAGTCCATGCTCCAGTTGTGGCCTGGGTGGCTGCTGTTTTTCTTGCATTGGTTCAAAGACACCCATTGAGAGCCAGCATCTGGCCTTGGAAAGGGAGCAGGGACGTGAAATCTGAACAGTATAAGCAGACACAAGCCTGAGGGGTTTTTTAAATGTATCTACAAATCCATCTGTGCTCTGCCCCAGTATATATAATATAATTCTTACTGGGAGTGAAGTTATGAAGGTAACCAGGACTGCCTCCCACTAAAGGTTTTCTTCAGCACCAGCTGAATTTAGATCTGATTGTGCCACCTCCTGCCCTTATCTGTACCCCACTCATCAGCATCCAGGGGACTGCAGAGCAAGACAGGGAAGGGTCATGCATAAAAGAGCTTGGTGAAACATCATAGTCTTATTGTCTATTTTATAATAAAGTGCAATGGATGAAGTTGCACAGACCATAACCATCTGAGAGGTAGGCAGCCAAAGTGATTTTCCTCAAAGTCAAAACAAATTATCTGGCAGACTGTAGAGGAGACAGCCCCTAAATGTTCAACATACTTACTGTAACTGCACAGAGACACTGTCCCCTGATGAAAGACTGAGGTATAATGCACCTTATCACTACCTTGGGAAAAAAAAGGACTATAAAAGAAAAGATACAAGGGGAATGAAATGCAGCCAAGTTAATGCTATCTTTGCAGCCTTGCCCGCTGTTATTTCTTCACAACTTTCACCCCAGAGGATCTCTATCACAGAACTTGTGCTTTTTCTGGTATTTGGGGGTTTAGATTTTCATTGGCTTTATCAACAATTCTGGTTTTTTGAGAGGTTTTTTGGTGAGTAAATAAAAGCAGGAAAGGTACCAACATCATCCAGCCACTGTCAACCAGAAAAATGCTGCCAGCTTGATCACAAAGACCAAGAGGACTGAGCTGTTTCCACATCCAACCCTTCCCACAGTTCCTTTCCCATAGATATGGACAAACATCACAGCTGCAGAACAGTGAGAAGTGTGTGCTTAACCACCATACGTAAGAGAACCAATGAAAAAATAAAAGGCATCTGATTACAATGTTAGTACAATATGCATTCACCTCTTTCCCCCATGCAGGTTAATCTAATAAAGATAATAGAACCACACAGCCATTTATCTCTGCAAAACAAATAAGAAGGAAGGAGCTCCACAAGACTGCCTTACATCATGCAGCAAGAGTGCCTGAAATGCACTTATTTCAGGGGTGATGAGATGCTCAGTTTTAGGGAGTTATTAACTGGGGCTGTTTAGTTAATAAGCATTGATTCAGTCCTTTGACTGAGACAACAGCCTAAATTGCAGTGGCCTTTTCAACTATGAAAAATGCAAAAAGCCATGAGTGCTTGAGTCAAAGCAACAATGATCTCCTGGCAATGAAAGACTCCCATGGCACTTGTGCTGAAAATCTGGCTTCATTCTGGTGGTAACAAATAGCTGACTCTTATCTTGATTTGCTGAAATCTTTATAAGCTTCAGTCTCTGTGGCCCCCAAAACATTGGCACAACAGTCAGAAAGCAGTTAAGGTTTTGTTTTGGATGGACAAAACAGCATCAGAAGTTTGGCATTAAATGAAAAATCAAGCTGTCTACACTCTTGTGGTAAGGCTACACAACCTGGCAATACTGTCTGCAGAACAGAAGGAGCTAGAGAAGGCAGGATTTCTTTAAACTAATTTTTAGTGATGTCCAACAAATCCATGAAGAACATGAGTTCCCAAGCTTCACCTCTTGATTTATCCATTGTCATGAGAAATATTTTAAAGTGTGTTCATAGTGGTAGCAACTGCAGCTCCAGTTCTGTGTCCAGGACCTGTGAAAGCGTGTAGAGGAACAGGTTTCCAGCCCCATCTCACACGTTCATGTGAAGAAGGAGGTGACAGCCAGGACATGAACAATTCCCTAGCACAGGAAGAAGAATTTGGGGAGCACTTTGAAGTGACATCTGTTCTACTGCCAACAGCTGTTCTTAATGTGGAAAGTGACCTGTAGAATGGTATGTATAAAAATGAGAGCCTGCCTTTCCTCTGTTCTGGCACAGCACAGGATAACACAGCTCCTCCTATCCAGTAACATCAGGAAAGAGTTTGTTTTGATCAAAAGCAGTCACATAAAATGCAGACATTTGCATCTTAACTGCTTCCTGAGGTCAACAGGCCTGATTCAGATTGAGTTAAAATGGAAATATAAATTTAAAAGAAAATCTTTATCTTCTGCAGTGATAGCTGAGACCTTCAAAATCAAGGCCAGAGTCCTCCTATTCAACATCTGCCTGTGGTCTTTGATACTTCAGTTACACCCTTTTCTTTCCCTTTCTGTAAACATGTACTTGCTCCATCTGGCAAGGAGAAACATAAATCTCCCTTGACTCTACTTGCTATTCTGGCATTTTGCAGTAGTTCACACAGATGGGGTGTATCTAGACAAATGGCAGAAGGAAAACACTTCTGCACACATATAAGTGGAAGTCTCATCTACAAACAGTATTTCTTCTGTATTAGTCTGTAAATTCATGGTGCTGCACATCCTGAACTCAGCTGCACCTTCTGTCTTTCAGCACTGCTTTTACTGTCTCTTTATGAGGACTTTCAGACAGAAGATCGGTGGAGGAAAAGAATGCAGCAAATACCACCATTACACCAATGTGCCTTACAAAATCTCACTTGCAAAATTAATGTGAGCTAGCTAGCATGGAAACAGTCACATGGACTGAAAACCTCCATGTATGTAAGCAGAGGGTAATGATAAATATCTAAGTACAGGGTCAGGGGAGACAGCTAATGGAAGATTTAGGCATCAATGTAAATCTGGTTTTATTTAAAGTAGGCATTTACGATTGGGAAAATTAAGGGGGTACCACATAAATGTCATTTTTAGATGTAATTAAACCAGGAGGAATATCAGCCACCAGTGGAGAAATCCTGCAAAGAGTCTTTCATCAAAAGCAGAGGGTGAGAGGTTTGGGAAAGCATGCCTGGGAGAAATATGTATCTTGGGGAAAGAAAGGAATCTGACAAACTGGTTCATACAATAAGAAGAGGGAGACAGAGTTACAGGTACTGAATGACACAAATGGGAAATAAGAACAGCAAAGTAGAGAGCCCTTCTCATTCCAGTGTGATACCCAAAATGCACAAGATGCAATTTGGAGTTCCATGTGCAGAGAGGTCTCCACACACACACACAAACACACACACACACCCAGTGTGCTCACTGGGACACTGCTGGGCACCAAGGGGCTGGGACAAGGAGGCAAGACAAGGAGATGGTTGTTTCTCCAGGTTCCTCTGGAAAATCATATCTGGATGCTGCATCAACAACTCCATGGACACAGCTGAAGCAAAGGCAGAGACAGGCTGTGAGTGTGCACAGAGGCAGAGCCTCTTTCAGCTTTGTGAACTTTGAGACTGTACTTCACAGGAGTTTCAAAGCCATAAAAATGCACAGAACCATCTGAGGAGTAAGCCTGCACCTGAGGCTTCTGTTAGAAATCGTCAGTGTTAGAGATAAAATCAATCATTAAAGCCTTTCACACTCCCCATTAAATTGTTCTCATCACTATTTTCATTAGTGAGAAAATGCTTCTTACTGCAGTTGGGGATCTATGAAGTAGCTGGATGCATACAATCAATAATTTCTCAGGAGTTTGTTGGAAGTGCAGACTGAAGAAATGAGGGGCTCAATTCAGACAGACATCTGGATTTTGCACTGCTCTAATCTTTGCATACAAGATGAACTCTGCTTTCTGATTTACAGTGCCAATGGCCTGGCAAAGAACAGGATTGCTAACAGAAACATCACAGGAGCTTTGCATGCTCATACATAAATGCCCAGAGAAGGAAAAAGACTCAAATCTTCTGCCTTGAACTCTTTCAAGGATCTTTTTAAATAAGTGTATGTGTAAAGCCAAAGGAAAGAGAATTATTAAATTAATAAGTCCAACCTCTATCCAATTGCTCAGAATCATTTTTTCAATTAGCAACAATGATTGGGCACTCCAGAGGAAACATAACAAATCTCACATCAGACAGATTGTGTTTCTGTTTTCTATCAGAGACTGTCTAAAACTCAGAAGGATGTGGTTTAATAGCATTCTGATATTTTATTTTTAAAAAATAAGTAATCACCACAATCCTGAAAGTTTATTAACCCTGTAATTCTGTCAAATGGTTTATGAATCTTGTTAAATCCTCAACATCAACAACCTCCTACGGCCTGAGTTCCAAAGCCTAAATAAATTTTTGGTCAAAACAAAAGGCATTAGTTTACATCAGTCTTCAATTTGCAAACTTTAGATATGCTCTGAATGGCCCCTTTTTGTCTCTTTACATCAAAACCCAAGTGCTCCTGGAGCTAGCAAAGTGCCACACTTTATTTAATGTTTGCTCATTTCTAGTAGCTCTATATATAATTTTTAAATCTTCTATACATAAAACCATCCTTGATTACTTTTCATTTTTCTCTAATTCCTTTCTGTTCAAATGGAATGACACACTCAGTGTGTCATGTGGGATTTACCTGTGGTACTAAAAACCAAACAAAAATTCTACTGGCAAATTCCCTTTACAAAAAAATATGTAACGACATAGATAAAAATCATCATCAATTGATTTCCATTTTAAACATAATCAGGTTTTATGCCCCAAGCTACTGCCCTAAAGATAGACCACTCAGGGACATGACCAGCAATTGGAATTTCTCTTCTTTTCTCTCAGAAGAGGTTTTGGCAACCAAGCACTCATCTCTCCAGCCTTCTGGAGGTAGCAATAGACTCTGACCCTGCAATTTGTCCTTTTAGCTGCCATTTGTCTATTCCCACAATGAGGTGATCATTGCAAACTCAATACATCCTTACCAGAAGACATTCAGTTGTCTATAATTTTAAGTCTGGTTATTTGTTCTTTCTCCTTAAAAGAGAGAAGTCATGAAAAATTTGGTTTTTAGGACAGAAGCCAGTGACAGGAAAAACTTTTTTTTTTTCAGAAGTACAGACATGGATTGGAAATACTTCTTGAGGGACATTCAGTCTATTCCTTAAATCCTGGTCCTTTCTGAATTTCTCTCTTGGCTGAGTCTTCTGTGGTTAAAGGAGTCCTTCCTATTCATCTACCAATAACACAGATGAAATAAAATACCTTCCTAACCAGCTTGCTTATTTCTAAAGGCACCATTAATGGAAGAAATTCCATCACAGCATTTCATATGACCTGCATATCTGCAAGCCTGAGACTCATTATATACCCAGCTGAGGTTTTGAAGTTAAAGCCTTGTTCTTCAGCCACCCTACCCAGACAGTAAAGAATGAGGTACTTCATGGTGTTATCAAGGCTGCACAGCAGCTGGGAGGTGCCTCTTTATCTTAATTGGGAAAGGCTATGATTGCTACAGACATTGCTAAACAGAGGTAGTAAGGAGCTAAAATCAGAATGAATGCTGCCCTAGCCTTAATTTTACTACATGTTCAGAGAACCTCTCAAGCTCTTTCCCTTAGAAGTAATGGAGCATCTACTCCCATCTTACATCTCTAAAAAGCAGTTCTGGCTTCTGCTGGTTTTGTGGCATAACCTTACTGCAAATTCACATTTGTTGCAGCATCAAGTTTGCAGCAGAGATAGGTCTGTTTTCCTTAACTCTAATATACATAAATAAGCAGCCATCAGGTAATTATTCTCCTTGGGATACAAAAAAAGATTGGTGCAATCTTGGTAAACCAGGATATAATTTCCAATCAAAAGGTAAGGATCTTCATATCTAGCAATTCATTTGTACCTGTAGGAATTTCTAGCTGCAGTGTCTTCTACTTGCAAAATGATTTGTGTCTGATGAGTTCTTTTCCTAAGCAAATCAGTTGAAAGGCATGATCTCTGTGCTGTGAAGCAAAGCTCTGTAGCCTAGCTTCTGGTTTTAATCATGGCACTTGTTGACTTGGTATGAAACAACTGGAGTTCATGATTAAGGGGTGTATTGGGATAGCATCCACTAGTAATAGAAAGAGGTCTGTAGAGCAAAAAGAAAAATACAGCAACTCTTCCTGAAAGGTGACTCAGGAGACACCTAATTCATAATGAATGCCTCTGATGGAATTCATAGCACTTCCTTTAAAGCTACCCCACAAAAATCCCTTCTATCATCCCTAATGCTCTTGACCTCGAGTGAGAAAAAACTTGTGCATTTTTTCGTATTATCCATCCTAGACTACTTGAAGAGGAAGGAATATCCTGTCCAAGCTACAGTGTGCAGCAAAAAAATTGGATCCCTTCTGATCCACAGTCTACAGTATCTAGTTCATCATCAGCCTATCAGAAACAAATTAGAACAGCCAAAAAAAGCTAAACATTCCTGAAATGACTGATGCTTTTTCTTCTCTTCATTTATCTGCCTGCAATTACAGATGGAACCCATTACCACCCACTTCCTCAGTTAGGAATAGTCCTTCTGTACACTTTATACTGCTCCTCAGATGGTCTGGGTGCATTTCTCCAGACAGTTATCAGTGAATGCTGTCCCTGCTGCAAGCAAGTCAAGTGTAAGACAGCTATGGAGCAGATGTCTTATGGATAAAGCCATGGACACCCAGTGAAAAATACCTGAGCCTGACCACAGCACCAAACTGCACAGCACAGCTCCCCTGCTCCAGACCTGAACCAATAGGGAATCCCACATCAGTCTGAAAACACTGAGTAGCTGTGCCCCTTTATGTCATTTTATTGTGAGCAGAGACTTGCTGGATAATGCAGTGCCCTGTTACTTACATGTATGTAGGTTATTTCCTCCTATAGAGGAAAGTTTATTTCTTTCAACACTGCATTATTTATCCCCAGCCTAATGTTAGCCTCCAAAAAACTACATCAGGCCTGTGGCTCTTACATAAAAGGTTTTGCTGCCTAACTTTCTGTAAGGATAGTGAAGAAAGAGAAGCACCTGGACAGATAGTTTATCTGCTTTGAAGAACATGTAAAATAGAGAATCTTTTTTTCCTATCAATTACTCAGCAATCTCCAGATGCTCAGCTAATTTCTATACCATTTCTACAAGTTTTACAGGAGACATACAAAACCAACAAGCTTTCTGACTGGATAAAATTACAGCCTGGAGATACTATTTGTCTGAAAAATACCTCTTATTCATCCTCACTGGCCTGGAGGCAGAACAGAAAGACACAGGCAGTTATTCAGGGTGCTCAAAGTTATCACAGACAGCTCCATCTTCATGCAGTGGGAAGGAGGAAAGCAAAGGGATTTATGAGAGGGAATACTGTGATAAGCACATTTCCTTACACATGCTGTTTATGTTGCACAGATCCTCGTTCAGAGTCTGCAGGCTCTCTCCTCTAAAGCCTCTGCCTGAGGGGGCACCTGGGCTGAAGTCCCTCGGGCTGGAGGCTGCAGACGTGCTCAGCAGACAGAGACACTTGCACGCCCCTGGCTTGCCACAGAGCTGCTGGGATAAAAGGAGGGATGAATGCAGGGGCCAAGGTCAGGGCTGAGGATGGGAGTAGGAGGGTGGAGCAGGAGCATGGGTACTGGCAAGCTGGCCTGGAATATTTGTTTTTCCTTCCCAGCTTTTTCGGATGAAAATATCCTTCTGGTTCACTGCAAAGACAAAAATTCATTTTCCTCTGCCAAGACACATTTCTGTAGATCACAAAGGCATTCTTTTGTACCTAAACCTTGTACCTGAAGAAAAGGACTTTTCTGTCTGGATCTGTACAATCAATCCCTAATAACACATTGCATTCTAATCCCAAATTTATGAGTGAAAATAAGCATCCTGACTCATTCACATTCAAAACCTCTTATCCAAAAGACAGGAAATATTGAATTCTTTGTTTTAATTGCTCAGAAGCAGCAAGTAAAATATGAAAAAATGCACTTTTTATCGTGCTTCCTTTCTTTTGACAAAAGGCACACTTTGCTGCAAGAAAGCTATTAGGACAGGAAATTACATATGCAGGTGAACTTAAAAGGTTTTTTCTCTTTGCTATTATTTAAATTTTTCCGTTTCATACTGGCCTAGTACACCACTAAAATTTTTCCAAGGCAAGTTTCTATTTGACCAGACATTTGGAAAAAAAAAAAAAGTGGGGTTATTTTTTTTAATTCTAACAAGAGGCATATAAGGTTGCTGTGTTTCTAATGCCCATAACTTCCATTACTATGAGTTACAAGTATGTATTAAGAAAGAAAACTTTTCCTAAGGCTCAGTGGAAGGGAATTTATACTTCTGAAATATATTTAATGTATGCTCCTTAAATACAGTGAAGATCTTCTAATCAGAGTGATAATACAAGTGTTTGCATAAACAGCCTTTATACTTCTTAAGGAAAGAAAAACATGTAGAGGAACATGGAGTGTTTGACACCAGGTGGTTGTGTCACCTTCCAGAGGGGCTTTGGCAGGAGGGAGAAATGGGCCAACAGGAGCTTCATGAAGGTCAGCCAGGGAAAGTGCAAAGTCCTGCACCCAGAAAGGATCAGCCCTGAGGCAAAAGGATGTGGACATGACAGAGCAATGGGTGATTGCAGCCTGCAACACCAAACACATCCAGGGCTGCAGCAAAGGCAGCATGGCCAGCAGGTCAAGAGGGAGGATCCTCTCCCTCTACACCACTCTTGTGAGACCTCACCTGGGCTCTGCACCCACCTCTGGGGTCATCAATCAGCGACTGAATTTTAGAAGGCAGGACCACAGGAGTGGAGAAATGCCACAAAACATTTTGCAGTGTAAGAGAGACTCACAACAAAATACTAAAAGACAAAGTATGGTGTGGTGCCATAGGTAGGAAACTCACAGTGTTAAAGGCATCATAAACATTTTCTGCTCTTTCAACTGCAGAGAGCATGTTAAAGGAAGCAGGTGGAGAAAAATAAATACTAGAATTGCATGTGATGTGAGAAATATAGGTGAGGCTTTCACCTGATTTCAGGGTAAATTAGCTATACTATCACTTCATATCTATTATCTGTTGCTTTTTCTGTGTTGAACAGTGCATGGAAAAATACCAGTGAAATGTTAATGAGGTTTAGCAGATCAAGAAAGCATGACAATGCACTGCTGGTGGACATTTAAGCAGCTCAAATCTAAAGATTTTCAGTAAAGCAAGGCATGTTGAGAATTCATCTGGAATATAAACGTTCTACCTTGGTGAGGGCAGAACACAACACTTTGGCTGACTTCAACAGCTGGTGCAACACACCAGGGAGATACAGAAACAAAGAACAGCAATATTTTTCAGCTGCAATGTCTTCATCAATTCACATGAGGCAGATGGAGCCTCTTAAGTATCAAGTGCTCCTTTCTGTCAAGATTCCCTTACCTGTAAAAAGCTTAGATTCAGTTTAGTCACGTGTCCACCAAAATTTTCATAAGCCATAAAACCTCTAATCGTTAAGTAACCTTGAAGAACAAGGGATACAGATTAACTCAATGAATGCTACTTACATTGAGAAGGATCACAAACTCAAATACTTTACACTAAGAATAGAAATACATATTCTAATAGGAAAGGCATGGTATAAAACAAAGAGTCTATTCCTTCGCAGCAAACAGCTGAAGTCAATTTGTGTGGTTTTCTATTCCTAATGTGAAGAGTTACACTTTTGGGGTTTGCTTTCTTTATTCCTCTCATTTCCTCATTTCTTTTCTTTTTATTAATCCTTTCCACCATTTCTGCCTGCTTCATCTTACATCTTTAAACTTTCCTCTTCCGTTTTGCTTTGTTTTGTTTCTAGGACAGGAGAAAGAGGAGAAGAAATTACCAAGACCCTAAAAAACTGCCCTCCACTGGTTTGGTTACAATGTTAATGCAAAACCCGCACATTTTCCTAAGGCTGTCCTCAATGAGGAAAGCAGAAGCACCACAGCACAAGCCATGGTCAATTTTTCCTGCAATGGCATATTGGAGAAAGCACTGCCAAGACATCTGCAGGGGAGTGTGCAGATCTGGCTGTTCCTACAAGCACATAATACTCATTTTGAGGTTTTCAAAGAACTGCAAATTAAATCTGAGTGAACCAGCTGCTGAACTGGCTGGTTAGCTGGATTGTAGCTGCTGAGGCAGGGAATACCTTCCACTGGCCCCAGCTGGTTTCAGTGCCAGCTGGGTGTAGGCTCACACCTCTCTCCACCTGCTTTTGCTCACCTTGGAGGAGCCCCAACATCCAAAGGTACAAAATGGTGCTGTGCTGTCTTCTCTCTGGTTCAGCTTCAAAAAAGCAAGTTGTAGTTTGAGCAAAACTTAGGTCAAATGAGTTACAGACCTGGGACAATAAAGCCAAGAACTGAGGAAGTCCATGAGTATAATTAAATGGGAGAGGAGGGTATCAGAAATCAGATATAAAGGAGCATATATGGGCACCTAGAATCACCCAGAATAAAGAGGCAGTAAACCAAATATAATGTCCCATGCAGAAACTGACACAATGGTTATCAAAAAGCCTCTGTCCACTCTGCCCACTCCAAGTGAAAGCCTCAGTTCAGCCCATCCAAAACATTTATAAACCACAAGTCAGGCCTCCAAAAACTGTGCTGCTCTAATAAATATATGTGCACTTTCAGACATTGCATCCTGTGTCTGATTATTTTTCCAGGAAGCTCCTAAGCTTCAGCATGTAAGTGAGCAGTTCAATAGTCACTACAAAAGGGAAGCAGCAAACAACAGCCCCCTGCTCTCTAGGTGAGGAAAGCTCCAGCTATCACACCCAAATTCCCCATACCAGGTGGGTATTTTAGGCAACCCCTCCTGTCTCCTCTAATCTCAGCTGTTCTATTTCATGGGCCTTCCCATGCCCCCTCCTCCATCTCCTCAGGCTGTCTATGCACTTTCATTACACCATCCCTCACACTACATCCCACTCATCACATCTCCAGAGTGAGGTTTTATTTTCTGGTTTTCTTTGGTTGGGTGTTTTGTTTCAGTTTATTTTTAAATAAGTTGCAAGTGCCTTTAAATGAGTAAAATAAGTGACAGCCAACCTGCCATTCTGACTCCACTGAAAGTGATGGAAATATGCAGTTATTTTGAATACAATAGAAACTGAGATGGAGGTCAGGAATAAGGAGATGATGTGTAAATTAGGGACGTGTCTCAGTATCACTGGAATAAATTCAGATACATGTCACAGAGAAGAATAATGATATGCTCACTGCTGACTTATGGCATAAGTGAATTTGGTTCAGAATATTTTTTTATGAAGATGAAGAAAAGTTCTTTCAAAATATTAAAGATCAGTTTCTGCAAGATGTCTGCAAAATGATCACAACCTCAAAAAAATCTGTATTTTTTTTTACAGACATGCATTTGTCTGTGTGCTACAATGAAACAACATTTTGTACAGCTATGACTTCATTTCAGCATTTGCATAAAAAGGTTGCTAAAAGTCAAATTTTAAGGACATTTAATCCATCTCCAGAATTACATATACATTAATATTCTTACTCAACTCATATATAAGGTTATAGTAAAGCCCTCTTTCCTTTTTATCCAAGAGCTTCAGGTTGAATTACTTCTAACATTTATCCTGGACATATAAAATGTTACTTTAAAGTATAACTCAATTGCAGGAGTGGTGCTAACATTTTTAACTCTCTAAAGTTAGAATTTTGTGATTTATGGCATTTGCATTACAAAATTCATCAATTGAAATGTAATTTTTTCACAATATATATTATTTTACATGGAATTTGGTAATTTCCATCTAATCCTTCTGTTTTCAGCACACATCACTACTTTAATTTGAACTATGTAGTAAGACCTAAAAGCACTGTTTTAAACAAAAAACTGTGTTTATCATCTCCCAGTTAAAACAATGCTTTTCATTATGAATTGTAATCTGTAATATTGTATCTTTATTCAATTCCACCATAGTAATCTATTAGCAGCATTTCTCCAATGATTTTCCACCTCTTTTCCATCTGAATTTCGGATGCCTTTTCTTGTCCACTTCGTATAAAAATTTATTTGCTGTTAAATTTACTGAGATGTAGTTAATACGTGCTTCCTTTGATGTCTGAATGATTTAATCATCAGTTGCCATCTAAAACCAGCATTTTATTATTTCTCCCGAGGCACAAAGAGAGCTATTCTTTTACTTATGCATGAAACTTTGCAGTGGAAAAAGTCAGCAGTGTCACATCACTACAGAAGTGATGTTGTACCAGGCACTTGAATGGATGCACACAAGAGAAAAGTTCTATGCATCGATCTGTGACAAGTACTTTTGTACAGATTTTATTTCACCCTTTCAACCTGTTATATGAAAAGGTTCAATTAAAGCTGTTTTAGTCTTTGTTGCAACACCTTTACACAGATTTTTCTTTAAAGGATCTGGCCTCATTTTGAACTAAAGCTAACTATTAATCTAGAGATGTGCAGAAATTCAAAAGCAAGATCTGCCAATTCATGGGAACAAGCAAAGCAGTGAGCCTTGGGTCACCTCCTTAAGGAGAGTTTCAGAGAGCTGCCACTGGCAGAGGGGCTGCTTATCCAAGTGTGAAAGCTACAGAAGCACACAAAACCCCAACTCTCGTGCCTCTGAGCAGGTGACCCTGGTTCTCTCACTGAAATGAGATACTACTGAGATAAGACAGCAGAGAAAAGATCCAACAGAGGCAGACATTGCCTCTCTTTTGCAGAGGCACTCAAAACTTTATGGGGGTGACATCAAGCACCCATTTCTCCTCCAGAAGTACTAGCTCTGCAGAAGGGTTACTCCTGGCTGTGCTGGGGCATTTTAAAATGCAATGCACAACTGGTAGAATTCACAGATGCATCAGACACCCCTTACTCTTGTCAGGAAAGCATCTGTGAAGTTTAAAGCAAGTGGCAAGTGCCATATGAAGGTCATTGGACAGAGCCAATTCTTCACCCTGAAACAGTGCTTGGTTTTAAACACAGCATTTACTGCAATGAATGAGCTGAACCTCCAAAGCGAGGCTGCTCTTCATTTAAGAGTTGAATAAAGTTTTACACAAATTCTGTTACATAATAGCCAAATCAGATACAGACATCAGATAAGAGTGTCCCATCAGCTCAGAATGCTCTGCCCACAAAAAAATTTATACAACTAACCAGACCCTCATTTTCTGCCTTGGAGATTCTGCCATATTAAAAAAGGTGGAGAAGGAGGAATAAAAACCACTTCAATAGAAACTAAAAAATTAAGAGTGTTTTCGCCAATGGAAAATATTTGTTTGGGGCAGTGTCAAGGAAAAAAAAAAGAAACCCTAAGTCTTTTAACATAATTTGAAACCAGATCCTCCTCAGAGGAATGGAAAAAGAGAAAAAAAAAAAAAAAAAAGAAAACTGTGTTCCCTGGGCAGGGGA
>VZRX01011556.1:136319-219270 GCA_013398075.1 Notiomystis cincta | reverse complement strand
GCCCAGGGCACAGAGCTGCCTGCAGGGACAGCAGCTGTGTCCCCGTGGGCGCAAGGGCTGTGGCACGTCTGCAGGCGTGCTGAGGCGTGGGGTCCGCAGGCAGTGTCAGCCGGAGCCGGCGGGCAGCCCACATCACGCGGCTCGCTCGGCTTCGCTCATCCTCCCGATTCAGCAGCGTCAGTGTGGCCCTGAATAAGGGTGCTTTTCTCAACTGGAAGCAGAAACTACTTAGCGACGAAGCAATTAAATCACACTGCTCATGAAAAGCCCTCACTGTTAATTTATGGTATTTATTGGAGCTCCCAGAATACAATCACTGAAACAAAGACTGAATTGAGAACAAAAGGAGGGAACTTCTCGAGAAATTTAAATATCAAACAAATTTTATAACAGTTTGAAGCTGTGTCTCCTTGATTTAATTGGTTTTAAGGAACCCTCTCCAAGATTCTAGGTACAATAAGACAATTTCAGCATTCTCTGATTTTCTTTCTTTGCAAGTTTATTGCTCAAGAATAGGTTAACAGTTTTACCACAGTTATTGAGAGCCTTATGAGATAAAGGGAATTTTTATATTCTTTCTGTTTTGTGCAAGTTTTGAAAACCTTGTTCTTTGTCTCCTGTAGCTGACAGAATGTAGGAAAGGGTAAGGAAAGATGAAGGTAGACTCAGCCATAAAGAAAAGACAAATCTTAAAATAAATATGAAACTAGGAAATCCAACAGGAAGCTCTTACAAACTTAATGGCAGCTAACTCTACATTTTGTGATAGGCAATTGAAACTTGTATAAAGCCTCATAAAATACAGTAAAGAAAAAAAGTGCATTCACATTATCTGTTACTTCTTTCAACAGGAATATTTTGGTTTATTTTAAGTTTGTCTGTCATTGCTTTAATTTTATTCTTTTTCAGGTAGTAATATTAAACTTCTATTACCTAATAAACTAAATAATACTGGTATAAATTTTCTTTTCATTTTCTCACTTAGTTTGACCATCTTCTCTTTGCAGAAACCTCATCCTTCTCACATAAGACCCGAAAGTGGCCCACAAGCAGGTGGAACCAGACTTACCATCTTTGGTGTAAATCTGGCCACTGGTTCCAAGAAGGATGTTCAAGTTTCAGTCGGTAGCCAGCCTTGCAATGTGTACGTAGCCTGAGTAACGAACAATACAGAGCCGTGTCCTAAAAAAACACCAACCTTTTCTGCCCTTTATGAATTAAACAAATCCATTGTCTATCTCTTTGTGACTCCTCCCATGCAATGGAGTTCTGCATGTAACACTCAGAGGCTTCAGTGGAAGCAGCAGCTAAAAAAACACCTTAAGTGGGAGAATTTAGATGTCCAAAGATTTCTCCAGTTTTGGCTTTCTCTGCTAGACAGGCTGCTTCAAACCCACCCATGCTTCCACTCAGCTTCCCCTCAGTGGTTCTATATAAAATATTAATTCTCTAGTCTCCCATGGCTTGTTCTTCTCCCTTCTTTTTCCTTTTATTAATTGCTCCCTTGTCTTTTCACAAAAAAAAAAAGGAAGTACACTAAGTGTGCTGACACTATATTGTTCCTGTATTTGCACATTGTTCATTGTTATATCCTATCTCTCTTTTTCTAAAAAGCTTGAGTGATCTGATGGACGTGTTATCTCCTCTCATAACTACCCAGCAAAATAGAGCCCCCGTTTTGCTGGTCTGGAGTGTACAGTAAAAGAATAAAAATCTTAGTAATAGACCCTGTTTCCTCTTCTTTTTCTTCTCCAATCTAGTACTGAATTTGGAGACGAGATCGTTTGCATTACAGGACGTAATAGCAAAGTTGAATCTGTTCCTGTCCTAATGAACTATGGGGGCACAGAAATTGATGTCCTACAGCAGTTTGTATACAGCGAGAATCCTACCGTCACCAAATTCCTGCCAGTAAATAGCTTCAGCAGGTAATGAAATGTTTGTCATAACTTCTCTTACAACTGGCTTAAAATACGTGTAATATGTAATGAAAATATTAAATATAAAATTGTTTGGAATAAACTCCTGTACTCTATCAGTGCACACATTTAGGTAAGTGGGGTTTGCGGTCTTAACCGCAATTGATGTTTGAAAGCACTCTGTTTACTTCCAAATTTTCATCCCATTTCTAAGGTCAGTCCTGAAAGCAGAAAAGGCAATAAGCTTCTTTTAAATGGAGATGTCTCAAAGAAAGAGATTTGAAGCATTTCAGCATCATGTCAGAAAACATGATCTTTGTGTTACTTACAAATCTTTATGCTGCTAGGAAAACCAATATAGAAAGCTTCTAATGGAGAGATTTCTAAGAGTTCTTCTATTCAGCTTTTAAAAACTATGCTGGAAAGAGAGGAAAAGCTGTGGCTTGTCATCTCTTTCTTTGTCTCAGGAGGAAAAAAATTACCTTTTTAGGACATCTAGACCAGTGTTCAATAATGCTTTTAGTAGATGTGTTCTGTTCTATGGTGGTACTCCTTAACACCCCATCTGGTAGCTGTTCCTTCTGGAAAAAAGCACACTTAGTACTAATTGGGAAATCAAAGAAATGTATGTCATTCCTATGTTTGTAGCAATATAGCAAATCGTTGTACAAAAGCCGTTGTAACATACCTGTGTTTTTGAAATCCATTCTGCGACCTGTACAGGGACAAACATGACCCTGATTCATATTGGTGTCTGCTGTTCCCCAGTATTCTGGTCTTTCTCCTTACTGGGATACAGTTGGCAGAGGGAGATCATGTAAAAAGTGTCATGACCTACAAAACAGAGCATTAAAAATAAATTTGGCTGTGACTTCTCTTGGAGATATTAGTACCTGTCTCCTTGAATATTGAATAATGACTTGTATAAAATAGGATTTTTTTTTTTTTTATGTTTCCTTTTCATTTTTGGTTTGGGTGACTTTGGGACCTGGAATTTTTCTTTGGTAAATCAATAATGATTTACCCCATGGAGTTTAAATTACTTTCTTTTTCTTCTATATAAACTAAAGCCTATTTTTATGGATTGCTTTGAGGTTTACTATCCCTCTAAATCCATGTCACTTCAATGACTTTAATTCCCACTGGCAACTTGCATTCATTCTTCTTCTTATGTGAATGTGTTATTTTTTAAACAACGTGCTGCAAATAAAAGGGAACAGAGAAGCCAGGTCCCTACAGACCTGTGGAAAATACACTCTCACCTTTGTCTCTATGTGTGTATTGTAGGCAGAGTGATTTTAATAATAACATTGGAGAAGAAAAGCACACACAGATTGGCATCAATGAAGGGCCAAAAATCCTGGCAAAGTAATTTGTACTTTTTTTCAATTCTGCTGTTTTAAATATAGTTTTAAGTTGACATTGATGCTTTTAAATGATTTTGTTATCAATAGCTTTAACAAGTCCTTTTTCTAGTATATCTAATTGTCATATAGACATTATACATAGGGTTTTCTCAGTGGAAGCAATAGCAGTGCAGGATGAAGCAGTTTATAGCTGTGGTAGTCTGCCAATGACTTGACTTCTTTTTCAATTCTGCCTTGCAGTGGAGGGAGAAATATTACAGTAACTGGAACCGGTTTTGAGCTCATCCAGACTTTCTCTTTGGTGGTATATGCAGAGCATCCAGAAGCAGGGAGGATGAATCAAAAAAGGGTAATTTTCTTTCTTTTCCCCCAAAGGCATAACAGTATATGCATAACATATAATCTGTTCAAAAACTGCATGTAAACTGTCCCACTGGACTTCACTGAGCTTGGCCTGAAATAAGATTTGAACAGATTTTTGGGTCTGTTCAGGATTTTCCTGTGGAAGAAGATCTTGACTTTCCTACTATCTTGCCTTACGTTCACTTGTACTTTGCCATCTTCTGCTTTAAAATTAAGTTCATTCAATATGGATAAAGATAAAAGATGTGTTTCAGAATTTGGAAGTGTTTGTTTTTTCTTTTACTTTCTCCTTCTTCTCCCCCTGCAAGCATTAGCAATTTGCCTGAAGCAGGATCTGAATCTAGACAATGCAGAGTACTCAGCTTTGCACAGTCAGTGACTTTTATTTCTTCACATCTCAATGAACCAAGTCTTCTTTTCTTTCTTGCTTCATGCATCTGCTACCTGCAACAGGTCACAAAAAGTTGTGAAAAATAATGTTAAAAAAAAACCTTTTTGCATCTCCTGTTAAGAGGAACTGACATTACCAATAATCTCAATTTCCCCCTCTTCTAGTGAAGATCACAATTTAATGATGTGATTTAGACTTAAAAGTGAGAACATTATAAGACTCTTTCTAAGGCTGGCTCTTCAGTGTAAGACTGTCTTGTGATCCATAAAGAGCTGATAATGTGCATGTTTTGCATTATATGCATAATTCAACTTTTAGAGTACGCCAAAGCCAGCTGGATTTGGATCCATTAGAACTGTATCCCTAAAGATTTTTAAGAGGAAAACTGCCTACATTTTTTAGACCATAAGCTTCAAAAGGTAATTATCTTGATAATCTTGACTCCCAGGACAATCTAAAAGTCTATTTAGCATTCTTGACAGTGTTTATCAACACTTCTTACACCTCCTCTTATGTATACTCAACCTGTTAGCTTAAGTCAGCATTACCTATAGTACATATTCTCCGTTAAGACTAAAAGCTTTTCTAATCTTTTGGTTTTCTTTCACTTACATGACAATATCAGAAATGTTGGGGAGAAGCTATCAAGTTGCATTGAGTCATGAAGTGAGAAACAGAGGTGGTGATAGAATAAATATTGAGGATTCCTATTAGTGTTGTTGCCTGTGGTTGATGTTACTGAATGATTGAAAGTGTTGAAGTTCAGTGAGGTATTACATGGTGTAAGCAGAAAAGAATCGACCCAAGCTACTCAAAGATACAGAAGATGATCAGGATTAAGGGTAACATGTTAACTTCCTAATCCAAGAGGAACTTGATGGTATCAGTCCAGTGGTAAAAAGCCATAGAAATTGGAGGCAATGGAAACTGATCTGTAGGCCAAGCTTTTTCTGCAGGCAGCTGCTAGAACACAGTGAATCAATTATTTATTCCCATCCACAAATTTATTTCATTTTCTTTTTCAAAAATACTTCATATGATGGTATTTCTGTTGTATGGAGAGGATATAAATTCAGTGGGTTTATTTCTACGGTCTAAAGTTATCAGCAGTTTTGTACAGAAAGGAGTAAGACTCTAAAATGTGCATGTTCTTCTTGTCTTGTTTCTTACAGTTTTATGGACAGGCTGTTACAAGACTTAATGAAACCACTGTGGTTTTTTCTTCCCCACCAATACTGGAAGACCCAGAAAACTATAATATTACCACTGTTATTCTAATGGATCATTATAAATTGGTTGTAAAAAATGAGAGCCACTCCTTTGCCTATGTCGCAGACCCAACCTTTGAAAACTTCACAGATGGTATCAAAAAACAAGTCAACAAACTTATTAATGCAAAGGTAAACTTGTCAAAAGTTGGTGATTGCTCATTTTGTCCTCAAAGCATGTATGGAATTTTTCATTCTTTTCTCAAAGCCTTAACAGATGTTTGGTGCCATACCCCAAATTCTTGGTAGAGTCTCTTAACCCTCTCCTTTCCTCCCCACACCCCTTCTCAGAGAGAGTTCCTATCTTTTTAGCTGTACTTTGGGTTTGCCGAGGATGCCCCCTCCTGCTGAGTCTGGCATTTACATTTGGAAATGCCCTCTCCCAATAGACCTCCCAGGAAGTGGGAGGGACATCTCATCTCACATCAGGAAGGAAGGGAGAGGAATCATATAATTCCCAATTACTCTGCTGTTCTGTAGGCTGCAGTGCAAATCATATCTGCTGCTAAAAGTGATCCAAATGGCAAGTTGCAACTTAGGATTTCTTGCCTCCCAAGACTTTGCGATGATAACTCAGCCTTTTATTTTCTGTCTAGGGCAGTAACCTGAACAAAGCCATGACGATAGATGAGGCCCAGGCTTTTGTGGGTGATGAGCCTTGCAACATAAAAACTCTAACTGAAACGGACTTATATTGTGAGCCACCAGAAGTACAGCCTCAGCCAAAGAAACGGCAGAAGAGAGATACCATCAATAACCTTCCTGAATTCATTGTACGTTACCTTTTCTGTAGAATTCAGTTTTGTGTATCAATAATGCTGATACAGTGCCTCTTGACTGAAGTAATTTGTTCTCCAAGGTTGTTGTAGTACTATGAAGAAACTCCTTGTAGTTCTTTCTTCCTCCAGCTTCTGCCTACTGCATAAAAGATGTCACACATAAAGAGCAGTCTAAAAGCTGCCAAATATCTTCTACCTTCATTACGTAGAAATCTAGAACTCTAGCCAGACAGAGTGGGGATTTTTCTTCCTCAGCTGAACAAAATTAAATTACTTCATGGAATAAAGTGCTTGTGACCCAAATTCTGTTTAAAATATTCAGAAGTATTTCCTTTGTTTGGCAGTTTGAGCTAGAAATTCACTTGAGGAAATTACTGAGAATTTAGAGTGCAACTGAGAAGTTGACCACCTTACATTTGCATTTGTTGAGACAAATGTCTGGTTTTATCTAATTAGGTAAAATTTGGACTCCGGGAATGGATTCTTGGAAGGGTGGAATATGATAACCGTGTGACTGATATCCCACTGAATCTTATTTTACCACTGGTACTTATTCCTATGATAGTAATCATTGGCATTTCGATCATCTGTTACAGGTAAGTTCCTTTAATTAGGTGCTTTTGTTCCCCTAAAGCTTTCAAGGTACGACCTGATTGTTTTCAGCTCGGTCTACAGAAACTATCTTCATCTTTTTTATGAGCTGCAGAGTTAAGAAAAGGAGTTACAGCTGGAAATATGTATGAGCAGCAATTTATTCCTCTCACGCAAGCCAAATTCCTTGGTGCCAGTCAGCCCAGTCGCTCCTTTATATAAAAACACAATTGGTCCCAGGCTTCCCAAGTAAACAATTGCAGACTGAGTTGCACATATACCCTTTTGAAATGGCAAATGGCAGCTAACGTGGCACTTGTGAAGGAGATAACTTATTCTGTATAAATACCCATCAACATTTATGCTGCATCATTCAGCACTGTAGGCCTGAGCTGGATGGATTTGACTAAGGGGTCTTTTTCATCTTTCCAGCTAAGTTACCCACACAAAAACTTAATGATTAATGTTGGAATTAATGCTTCATAAAGGGCCAGAATATATGTCTGTATTTCACTTAAAACCAACTTAGCCCAATTTTAAGGTTAGCAATGAGGGCCTCATACTCAGCAAGTGGTGGATTTCACTCTTATGGTACATATCAATACAGGTGAAGCCTGTGCTGTACAGCCCTTGTGTTCTTGTGAACCTCCATCAACCTTCTGAGTTTGATCCCAGACACACTCCTGGGTAGCTTAGAGACAGTACAGGACATGTTGCAAGCAGTCCTTTTTCGGTGCATACAAATTGAGTTCCTGTACTTGGTATATGATTGAAAGCATTTGTAGCTACTCCTTACTGGATTTTAAATTACTGGCCCAAGTCTGCTCTGATGCAACCAGCCCACGATAGTGCCAAGTTGCTTTACATGAAGTGAAGATTTCAACCACTGTTGCTGTTTTTCTCCTCCATTCTCCTTCTGCTGTATTTAAAAAAACCAAAGCCAGAAAAATTTCTTTCAATCCCGGGGCTTCCCTCTCAGAGCTGTTGCAAATTATTTACTTTTGTAGTTTGTAACTTTTTTTAAATCTTACTTCTGTTCCATAAAGACGCAAGAGCCAACAAGCAGAACGAGAGTATGAAAAAATTAAATCACAACTTGAAGGCCTGGAGGAGAGTGTCAGAGACCGGTGCAAGAAGGAGTTCACAGGTATGACAGATGTTTTTCCTGCTGTGGGTCCTCTTGAGCAATCAAGACAGGCTGGAGGAATAGTGCTAGCTCACTAAAACTGTCTTCTGGGAACAAATAATCAATACATCTTAGTAGTCTTCATTACTGACATTGACATAGAGCAGATATTTTGCTATTATGTATGAGAGAAGTAAATAAAATTAAATAGGTAGCTGAGGTTATTAAAAGAAATTGATTATTTTAGTCTAAAGGAAGAACAGAGTTAGAAACTGGGAGTAGAAGCTAATTGAGATTGGGGTTACTTATAGCCATTTGTGTGATTGGCCATTAACACAAAGATAAGTATGTTTTATAGTGACTAACAGTGCACTTAATATTTATCACAATGACTGTGCGTGCAATGTCTGCACATTAAAAACTGTTTTCAGAGCTGCAAAATTTATTTGCAGCCATCAGCATACAAAGGGATAATTTGGTAAGCTCACAGGAAAGAAATAGCATTTTACCCTGTTCACCGTGGGAAAATCTTAAGCTTGATTAGAGGAACTAGCTAATTGTTCTGTGTAAATGTAGAGGCATCATCCCAGGGAAGGCAGCAGGATGTGTGAAGGCTCAGCATTTTTACATGTTGAACTACTCACTGCAATGCTTAAATTAGGCATCTGAGTGCAAACATTGCAAATATTGGCCTAAATGATTACCATGAAATGTCACCTCATTATCTGAATTATACTTGCTGTTGGGTCGTGTTGAAATAATCGCTATTAAAAAAAAATACCCACATGCTTTATTGCTAAAGAGAAAACACTATTTCATATTGACAGTGGCTAAAAAGCAAGATTGAATAAAACAGCAATTTCAAGTTAGAGTTTGACATTAATTTAAGAAGCTCAGGGAATCTCAAAGATTTCAGCCATGCTGGAAGCCTCCTTCAGTCTTGTTTTTTATGGCATTTCTGGGCCAGGATGTTCTTTACTTGTACCAGCTTGTTTTCTCTGGAAAACCAACTCCTTCCAGGTTCTGGACACAAACTAGAAGCACATGTTTGAATCAATCCCAAATGGGCTTCATTTCAAACTGCATTTTGAACTGTGAGAGGATCTATCAAGGTTCTCCCTCCCTCTCTCCACCTCCCCCAGGGCACTTCATACCCATTTCTGAAAGGAGAAGGTACCTTTCTCTTACTGGGGCAAGAGTAGAGAGTTACACATTCCTACTACCTGTTGGGTTGAAAGTTTCCTGTCTGCTCCACAAAGTACAAACACTGGGGGAGTAGAATGCACATCCAAGAAGTAATCCAGTTCCTAAACTACATCCACCTTGACTCACAGTTAAATGAAACACTGACATCAAAACACGTTCTGGTTCCATACTGTGAAGCTGTAATGTCAACAGCACAAAGCACAAAGTGTCTAAAAAACACAAGACCAAAGAAAGCCAAGGAAAAGCAGGAAGGAAGTATTAATACCACACAGAGGGAAACCAGAAGGTTCTTTGTCCCTCAGCTTTGATGAATGCTATAAAATAAAGAGGTAAATGAATGAGTAAGAGCAATGAAACTCCTGAGACAACAGGTCACTATATTAATTAACATAGTATTCCAATCAATCAGCAGTATTGGGTAATTGGAAAGCCTTCAGCTAGACTGGTTGCTCCAAAGGATGATTCCCTAATTTTTGTCCTTTTTAAAAACTTCAGGCTTTTGAGTCCCACAGAAATATTTCCATCAATTTCAGTGAACCATTTCACCTTCTTCCTTTCTGCCATCCCCTTCCTTACTATTACATTTGCTTGCTTTACGCTTTAAACCTCGCTTTCCTGGATTGCTGCGTTTTTAAAACAACTTTCTTTACTAACCAGACTCAGAGAGTATAGAATATGGATTGGGGAAAAAATAATAATGAGACCAAACCAAAACAAAAAAATTGCAATGTCTTTTTTTGGTTCTCTACTATAATCCTACATTCATAGATATGAACTCACACAGATGCCAGAAAGGCCCTTTTACAGATAGGCAACAAGGAAACCATCAGTGCTAAAGGCAGTTATCCTCATGTCACCATAGGACTAGCTGTGGTTATAGTTAATAGGATAATTGTTAAAAATAGCAGGAGAAAATGTGAGATGAAATAGGAGGTTTTTGCTGCTGGGTTGCTTTTTCACTCTTAAAAGGCACTCAGAGAGCTTGTATTGCCTAAAAAACCTGCAGACGTTTTAAACTGAACCATTAAACTGCATTGCATTTTGCAGATCTCATGATAGAGATGGAGGATCAGACAAATGATATCAATGAGGCTGGAATTCCAGTACTGGACTACAAAACATACACGGACAGAGTCTTCTTCCTGCCCTCCAAAGACGGAGAGAAAGACGTGATGATTACGGGGAAACTGGATATTCCTGAGGCCAGGCGCCAGACTGTGGAGCAGGCTTTGTACCAGTTCTCCAACCTCCTCAACAGCAAATCATTTCTCATCAACGTGAGTTCTGAAGGAGATTCACCTTGTCTCTTAGCTAGGCATACCTGTGTATGTGAGTGCAGGACAGCAGGTTTGCAAGCACAACTGAACCAAAATTTATAAAAATAAGTGATTTTCATACAGTTCTGATTTCACAGTAGTCACTACAGATATGTGACATCAGAGCCAGAGCTTCCTGGTGGGACGGATAGGCAAGATCGTATTTCTGTGCCAGGTCATGTAATATGGAGTTAGTCAACACTGCAGTGGCTGTAAAAAGCAGGTATTTCCCAATCTGACATAAAAACTGGTGTGACAAGTTTGGTTCAGCCTTTTAAGAAATGTGAGCAGAGATCTTGATTCCATCCTGGCCCCTCACAGGAGTCACCTGCGGACAGCCATCTACCAGAATCTCTGCCCCAGTGAAGGCAGAGGCTCCTCAAGTGGCCTATTCATCAAGACTGATGAGTGCTCACAGCTGCTCTGAAGAGACTTATAATTGCTCACTCTCAAAAACTGAGGCTCATTGTCAGACACCTAAATATAGATTTAGGCTTCTACCTTTTTCTCTTTTTTTTTTTTTTAATGAGAATCCAGTGCTGAGCTAGTTAATGGTAGAATTAGAGTTTATGGCAGATGAGAGCACATTTACAGGTGTTCTTACATTAGTGTCTTTGTAATTTGATGTGAAAGGACTGGGAATTTGGGGGAGAGGGGAGTTGATTTTATCTTTTAAAATTGTCACAGAACACTATTTTACATTTAATTAAAACATCCTTTTTAGATAAGGGTTTAGTTAAGTATATAAGCATTCCTTAGATCAGTCCAGTACATTGTATATCTAAAACCAAACTTTAGGCAACATTTTCTTATAAGAAGTTTTTTCAAACTTCTGAAATTTTTTGATTCAGCGGTTAGGAGATTTAATATTAACATAATACTGCCTGTCTTCTTAGTGAAGACAAGTATTGAGGTTCTTCAGAAACCTGTCATCTGACTTGATTTTACATTTGTTTTCTTTTTCAGTTTATTCACACTCTGGAAAACCAAAGGGAGTTCTCTGCCCGAGCTAAAGTGTATTTTGCATCTTTGCTGACTGTCGCTTTACATGGAAAACTAGAATACTACACTGACATCATGAGGACGCTGTTCTTAGAACTGATGGAGCAGTATGTTGTGGCCAAAAACCCAAAGCTGATGCTAAGAAGGTTTGAATGATTGTCATAATTTCTGTATATCTCTGGCTTTCTGTAAATGTGTTTCTTTTGCAGTGTGACTGTGTTGAAATGCCAGCTATGTGTAAAAGTCAGAAATAGCTTGGCCCAAGCATATTAGCAAGAGAAGCCCACCAGAAGCAGCTCTGGAAGGCACCAGCAGGATACTGGACAGGACTGCTTCTTCAAGTACTGTAGTGTAGAAACACCTACCTTATTTCAGAATACCACAATGAACATTTCATTTACTTTTTAATCTAACTTTATTCCAAATGATCTAGCATTTATACCGCACATCACCTCCGTAATGAGCACACATAATCAGCTGCATTGTGCATTCAGTGAGGGCTTGCTCCATTATTTTAACCCAGCTGTTATTCCCAATAAATTTCAATAGACTTTGCTCTGTGTATGTTGTAGTTTTGTAATCTGTAAGTTGTTTCCCAGTAACTGCACAACTGGGTTAATTTTTTAGCTCTCACAGCATAGAACCAATTTAAGATTTTGAATAAAGGATGTGTGCTTTTCAGCAGCGAGATGAAGGCACCTACTCAGGACTGATGAGCAATACAAAGCACTTACCCTAAAGCAAGTATATGCTTTCAAGACTCTATAGGGAAATCACTGCATTAGGAGACTGAATGCAGTTAAGCATGTAAAAATATTATATTTCAAGCAAGCAGTGTTTTTCTTTAAAACCTTGTCATTAAATGCCCTTACTATATTCAGGGTTGGTTTTTCTTTTCAGATCTGAAACGGTTGTTGAGAGAATGTTGTCTAACTGGATGTCTATTTGTTTATATCAGTACCTCAAGGTAAGAGTTGAAGTCTGTTGCCTGTGGGGATTTTTTTTAATCAGTAATACTTTAAAAAGCTGCTCTGAGTATGTCTTTTGGGTTTGCTTTATTTCATTTCCTTTCTTTTACATAGGACAATGCCGGGGAACCTCTTTATAAATTGTTCAAGGCTATCAAACACCAGGTAGAAAAAGGCCCAGTGGATGCTGTACTGAAGAAAGCAAAGTATACATTGAATGACACAGGCTTACTGGGAGATGATGTAGAGTACACACAGTTGGTAAGCAAAGCATGACTGACAGATCATAAAGTAATTTTTTATTTTACAATTAATTCCTATAGTGTTAAGTCTTTACACAGTTTTCTAGGCTACTCTGAAATGCATAGAAATTCTGGTCATGGGCAGGATTGTCAGCAGTTTGACCAAAATAAGTCTTCAAGCAGGAAAACAGAATTATAAAGTATCTTCTAAAATAAAATTCAAATCCTGCCAGTGTGGAATCCATTTCAATAAATCCCTTTCATCATTTTCAGTCAATCTGAAAAGTGGTCAGGATGTTTGTCTCCTCCTCTTTTCCTATATAAATTCATTGGCAATTGTTTTTTGCAAAATTCTTGCACTACCATTATGCTTGAACTTCAGGTTCTCTCCCTTGTGATTGCTGCTGATCAGCATATTGAACATCGTTTTAGAGGTCAGTTTATTGGTATACCAGGCTGTGCTCCTCTGCAGTCCTGTGAGATGTCTCAGCAATCTCCAGAACATTTTATGAACCTCTTTCTGCATTTTTGTCTGTGTGAGTCAAGATTTCCTGAACATGGGCAGCCCAACTGGCATTGAAAGTTGCTTATTTCCTCTTAGGGAAATAATTCCCTTCAGTGCCTCTTCAGCCAGTCCTGGAGACCAGTGTTGCTTCAAGTGGGATGAAATGGGCATTCCTGGCAAAGGAAACTCCTCCTCTGAACTCGACATCCCCCTGTATCTGATCACCAGTTCTTTTCTATCATGAATTCTACTTTAATTCTGCTCACTTCAGAAATTTTGACCACTTTTCAAACATACTCCAGAACACAGATTCACTGGCCTTTTGGAAAAACTGAAGCAGCCCACTCTTAACTCTTCAGGGAATGTAAAATCTAGTTTTACTCTTTCTGATAGTCTTGCTGATTTCTTCAGGCTACAGTGTAAGGAATATCAAATATGTGCAGACTGTCCTTCAGAGACCAACTCGTGATTTTTTTCCCCTTTCTAATTTCTTTTTTATTAACATGTTAGGAGTCATTTGTAGTTGTCTTCAACTGAGAAAGATGCAGTGACACACATGCAGCAAGGAAAAGAAATTTAATAAAAAGCTTTATTAAGTCCCAGGTTGGAAAAAAAGAAATCACCATTTTATGTATTCTGAAGGGATGCTGCTGGGAGGGCTGATGTGAGAAGAGTACTGTAGGACTTGCACTCATGGAGTCACAGATTGTGACCTAGAGTGCCTGGATGAAGAATGTGTGGGGCAAGAAGAAACTGTAAATTCAACTGATATATTGGGAATAGCTGAGTTACCATCTTTATATCCAAGCCAAAAGTGCCACCCACAGAAAACACACTGATTGGCAATGTTGACTATCATTTCTGTTGTGTATGGAGAACAAAATTTATTTGCACTGTATCTCACGCAAGACTTAATGGCAGTAATTCTTTATTCAGTCTGTTTCTTTTCATTAAAAAAAAATGCCTGCAATTAAGCTAAGTGAATCAGTGTGAAAGCAGAAAATTCATGTATGCAATCAGATGTGGGCACAACATGCATATTAGCTAGATATTAAACATTATAACATTGTACAGTAGCAGTATTTGGTCCAGACATACAGATTTCCCATCAAACAAATATTTTATGTATGTGCATATGTGGAAATTGATGACATGCATGTATAAGTGTTTATATGTATGATAAAAGATTATGAAGGGGCTACTATTGCCATAAGGTTCTGGGATTTTTGGCATGATGATGATGTTGTTGTAACTCTGAACAGTTAGGGAGCATTTGTGCACCAATGTAGGTTAAAGCATGAGTTAATTCCTTCACTCCTGCCTGCAAGTGAGACAAGGTGGGTGAGTACAGCACAGAGCAGTTGTCTGCTCTCTAATTGTTCTTATTTAAAAGACGAATCTGTTTTGCATCACTGGTTACACTGACATGCTGCATACTGAACCAGCAGCACAATCATGTCTAATTACCATAAAGCTAATAGGAAAAGGAAGGTGAAATCTCATGATTAGTTTGAGCATTCTGTCAAGGGACAGTGCAATCATGTTTAATTTGACTGCTGTATGGCATTGCTTTTCTCCACTGTTTCAAAATACCAGCTATGCAAGTTTATTTCTGAGGTCTGATGTGATAAATTCAGGCATTATGGTTGGCAGGACCATAATGTATCTGAGAGCTGCAGTGCTTCACATGTGCCTGGCCTCCTAAGTTACCTGACTGGCAAAAGATCCACAAGGGCTCTGAGCTGTTGTACTCATTCAGCTAGTGAAAGAAAGAGGCTTTTCATAGTATCTTTTGGGTGTGTTGGGGTTTTTTTTTCCTTCTGGGGAGGCATTCTGGTCATGGTTTTCTTATTTTCTTTTGTCTATATTGAAACTGACACTTACATAGCAAAGATACTTTAAAAAAAATCACTCTAGATTTAGCAAATTACAGGCTTTCAAGACATTTTCTTTAACATTAAAAAACCCGTGTCAATACTATCAGAAAACAGTAATATTTTAGACCTAGCAAAAGCTACTTAGGTGTATTCCCTGGAGCTATTAGCGTTATTATGACAATGGTAAGCAGTAAATGAGGTTTTCAAACACATAAAATGATAGAAATTATTTTTTTATATACATACATATTTGTGTTTGTGTGTATTTAATGAACAGCTGGTAACAGGAGGTAAAGTTTGAAGAGCTGAAAAACAGTTGAGCCATGTTAAATTACCATATGTACAGAAGCAGTTGCTCATCTTTAAAACCATAGCCATGAAGAAATCATAAAGGAAGGCAACTAGGAGTTCAACAAAGTACAGTTCAAATGATTACTGGGAACTCATGAAATTTGGGCACTGCAATACTTGGGCTTTGGATTATGAGGTTAAATGAGAAGCATGCAATGAGTCAGTTGTCCAGCTGCTTTATTCTTGTGTATTTCTCTATAATAAACTCCCAAGACTCAATAATATTAGCATATTAGACATGACTACATCTATTCTGTATCTTTTCTGTCTTGTCATAGTGGGAGAAATTAACTGGAATTTATGATAGCTGGTTGGCTGTATAACAGCAAAAGATCCTTCAAATAATCCCTCAAATAATCCATACTCCCATTGCAAATATGTGTTGCATTGTGAATTTCAGATACTGTTTGCATTTAAATCACCCAGAAAAACAGATTCAGAGGTAATTCAGCACTGATTTGCCTTAATAACCCTGTACATTCTTTTCTTCACAGACAGTTAATGTGTATGTGCAAGAGGGAGGAAACGATTCCATACCTGTGAAAGTGCTGAACTGTGATACTATATCACAAGTAAAGGAAAAGATAATAGACCAAGTCTATCGAAATCTGCCGTGTTCTCAGTGGCCAAAAGCTGACAGTGTAGTTCTTGGTAGGTAGTTACTTGTGATACTATATTGAGCAGGTGAGACATGTTGTGTGACTTTGTATTTTCTGAAAAAATGCCAATAAGAGGATTTTATTGCTTGATTATGGTTTGGTTTGTTGTTTGTTCGTTGGGGTTTTTTAAAAAAGAAAAGCTGAATTCATGTTCAGTTGAATGCAAAAATACAGCATTTTGCAGCAATCTGAATATGCCTTAAAAATTAATGTTTTCTTACAGAGTTAGTTTTTCTTGACTCTTAAAGTTTTGGTATACTGTCATCAGCATTGCAAGAGCCTGTTAATGACTGTTGGCACAAATGAATTCATGTCTTACAGAGTCAGTATCTCAGGTACTAATTAATGTGATAATGACAGCACGGATAATTAACTGATGGAGAAGTAATGATGCAATTTCAGAAACTGGTACTGATTTTTAGATGCTTTTATGGTGGTTATTCAAAAGAATTATAACTTACAGGAACTGCACTTTTAGGAGATGATGTACCACTTAGTCTCTGAAAATCATCCTCCTTGAAGGCTTTCAAAATAGCTGTTCTCTTCTTGATAAAAAAAAGAAATTATATTCCTTAAAAGGCCTAATAAATTCAGCATAAAAGCTCCAATTAATTTTTTTTTCAGTATTTTCATTACTGCATTAATCTGAAAGTAGAAGATGAAATTCTTACACTTCAGAAAATCCTAGTAAATCCCCTAAAAATGTCTTTCCTATTCCATGAAATCCTACTCTGTTTTAGACCGATAGCAGATCTTATTATATATATTTATTGAATTCTATGTGAAGGAATTTAACTTTTTATGGAAGATAATCAGAAATCATATGCATGGTTAGGAATAGTTCATGCAAACTTTTGTAATAAAGACCAAATGATGAAGCAATAAAACACACATCAAGGCATGTGCTACATTACTTCTTTCGATGTTTCACAATGTGTCTGTGGGTCTGTAAAACATTCTTGGAGTGGTTAATTTTGCACATGGTTAAAAACTGGGTTTTCTCCCTTTAATTACCCCTTAGAATGGCGTCCAGGTTCTACTGCACAGATCCTTTCAGACTTGGATTTAACATCCCAAAGAGACGGCAGATGGAAACGCATCAACACACTAATGCATTATAATGTAAGGTGTTTCAAAACAGCTGTTTGCACCTCTTATCTGTTTTCTTGTAATAAATAAAATCTTTATTTGTTTTTAGAGAAATTTCAGTGCTACATACAGGTTGCCCAGAGAAGTTGTGGGTACCCCATCCCTGGTAGTGTTCAAGGCCAGGCTAGAAGGAGCCCTGGAAAACCCAGTATAGTGGAAGGTGTCCCTGCCCAAGGCAGGAGAGTTGGAAATCTTGAAGGTCCCTTCCAATCCAAACCATTCTATGATTCTATGATAAAGAATCAAAAGAAAAACATGGGGCTGGGTCTAGTCAATAAAAGGTTTGGACTGTGAAAAATGGGTCTAGACATTATGCCTAAGCATGTGTATAAAAACACAAAACCTAAATGCCCACACCTTGGTTTCCTCATCACTGAAGTATCCAAATTCAAATTCCACTTCGAACATTTAAAAGCTCTTTTTGCTAGGTCTCATATTCATCTTTTCTTTTCTCTACCACTTCCTACCTCTGAGAATTGTCTTTGTCCTTGCTGTTCTGCTAAATAGATTTTGAGTTGGTCTGGTTTGTTCAAAAGCCCAATCAGGAGAGCAGATGTTGACATTGTTGTGCTGTCTGTTTTAGGTTTCCTACTGTGCACTCTACCACGCACTTGCAATCCACTTATCTTTCCTATTTATTGCTTTCTAACAACAGATAATCCTGACTGGAAAAGAGAACAGTTGGTTAGTTTTCCCTAAGACAATAGACAGATCTGATTCTTCATGATAAGCCCCATTTTTGTCCAAAGGGCACCCACACCAGGTTGAGGAGCCACTTAAGCTTTGAAGATGCTACTAATATTTCAGTAATCTCAGAGGAGGTGTTGATGGGATCTCTTACTAACAGAGTGGGAGGGAGTGTGTTCTGAATTGCAGAGCCAGTTGCCCAGGAAGCCTTGGAAGGTTAGCATTCATCACAGATTCCCTGCAGCCGATTTCAGAACCCCCAGTTCACGGTTTAAAAAGAGGTTCAGTGGTGTGTGGTTCTTTCAAAGAATATCTCTGTGTTTGTATTTTCAAAGGTCCGAGATGGTGCCACGCTCATCTTATCAAAAATGGGAATTTCCCAGCAGCCAGAGGATAATCAGCAAGATGTCCCAGGGGAAAGTAAGTATCTTGTGGCTTCCCTACCTCCTAGGATGACTGTAAGTCAAAATCCAGAGAGTGATGCTGCCATCTTGATTTTGTTTATCAAGCACTTCCATGGAGCTAGATATTCCCCATGAGACTATATAGGGTTTATCTGTTGTGTGTTACCCACTGTACACTTGCAATGGTTTTCTTTGCCCTCATTATAAAAGTCTTAAACCCTAGGACTTGAACCATAATTGCTGTGAGTCCATACCCCAGCTTAATAGAAAGCACTCTCATTAAACACTTCCTTTCATATTTTCTTTTTTAATCACACTACATCTATAGTCAAACTTCACATTTTATCTTCCTAGAGCTTTATCTCTTTGTCTCCTTTCTTCAGTCTTTACTCACGTTCCTCTTCAAATTTCTTTCATTTCTTATTATACTGAGAATTAGATGCAGTGTTCTAGATGAACCACAGTGGAGACTAACTCTCCTCTCTGTGACTTAATGGATCTGATGTAATCTTTTGTAGCATTTCTTACATTGTATTGTGTAAACTCACGTCTGTACCTTCAGATTTTGTATCTCCCTTCCTTTTGAGTGATGTTTCACCAGCTATGCTAACTTCTTTTTTCCCAGGGCTTTTCAGTTGGCTTTGATTTTTCCATGCATTTTGTCTCTTTAGATGAAGCATTTTTCACAATTCCTTTGCTCTTTTTGAGGTTTTCAATCCTCTGTAAGAGAGTGTCAGGAATTTCCTTGTAATGTTATCTCTCTTTCACATCACTAATGCATCTGCTGCATAATTCTTGTATTGCTGTCTGCTACAGTATGCTGGACTTCACAACACAAAAGACAACCTGTTAGCTTGCAACCCATCTTAAAAGCTTTCACTTTTACATGTTAGTGTTCTGTCTAGACCAATTTTCTATATTTCAAAATATCTTGTGACACAATATCCATTACAGCCTTGAATGCACTCAGATTTTTATGGAAATATTTACTTGTGAATATATGTTCTTTGTCACACATATTTCCTTTACTGCCTTCAGATCTTCAGTTTCTCTGGGTTTTTTTTTTATCCTTATATTCAGTTATTTTACATGAGGTAGAAGTTAGATTTATGGAACAATAATTGTTGAGATCATTCTTCCACTCATGAACTCATTTGATATGCTTTTTTGTCTAGCACTGATTGCAAAGGCCATTACTTCACCTTTAAACAGATTTACTGTTCTTAGATTTAATATGTTTCAAGGGCTGGGTGATTAATCAGGTTGGAAATAATATGCCAGAAATGTACATTTTTCAAAAAGATGGGTCTCAGCTGATAGCTCTGACATATATGGCTATTTAGAAGAAAGGTTCAGAATTTCATTTGTTTTGAGTGTTGGACAGGAAGTTAAGACGGGCAGAATTACTTGCTGTTTACCTTTTACTCTGTCCTGGATTCTTTCTTTGGAGAATTTTTTCCACTGGAAAGAAGAGTCTTCTAATGGTCATGTCTACACTGCTGCTGCTAGCCTCTCACCCCTTTACTCCAAGTGCCTGGCACAGCTGGCCAAGCAGTGACTCTCCTGTCACAGCAGGTGCCAACCCAGCATGTTAGCTTAAAAAGCCATCCAGTTTAATAGAGAAGGCAGTGGAGTGCAGCCAGGTGAGGGGCTGACTCCTAGTCCCTGCTCAGTTTGGTTGCACTGGAGGCTGGGGCTGTACTCACCTCACCTCTAACGAAGTGGCGTGGACTGTGAACGGACTGTTAAGGGCCTGGTGGTGCCCTTGCCTTGCTTTGCTTTCTTAATATAGGAGAGTGGTCAGGCTTCTGTTCTGGGCTCCCAATCTTCTTCCTCCTCATCTCTCCCTGTCTACCCTTGTGGCAGGCAGCAGAGGACCAGATCACGTGCTTTTCTTTTTTCCTTGGGTTAGGTTTTTTTCCTTTTCTCCTTCTCTGCAATTATAGCATTCAATATAATTCAGTATGATGAAGCTCTTTGAACAAGCATGATCTGTACTCCAGGGTGAATTGCTTAGTTATCTGTGTGGCATACTAAATTGTAAAGGAAAAGCAGGCTTCTGGGGACAGTGCTGTCACAGGAGGGCTCTTGTGTGTGAGAGAAAAGTCTGCAGAGAATTCAGATCCCAAAGTCTCAAGTGCAAACAGCTTCCACCATGTTTCTGCTCCACGCCTGTCTTGCACCATGGTAGTGTACAAATTTGGGGTGACAGTGTTTCATGCCGAGCTACCCTGCTTTCTTTAGCACCACAAGGTCCTCAGAGCTGCCTGGTGCCAGCTCGTTCTGTTGGAAAGCTGTAAAATGTTACAAAGCTGGTACAAAGTGAGAGCCTGCTGTGACCATGATTTGTGAGACACTGTGTGTAAAAGGGAGAGGAGAGGATCAGAGGCTTCCCCTCCCACACATACACATTTATATGACACAGGGATTTACAGGGTTGAAATAAATAGAAATCCTATCCTGACTATGAATGAGGCTTGTGACAAAGTGGATTTCCTTTCATTCAGTCTCATTAACTTGCACCTTTTGCATTGAGAAGTGTCAGCTGAAGCCATTGACTGTCAGCCAAAGTAGGAGGCTTTGCACCGACCGAAAATGTAAAACCATGTTCAGAGATGTTGCTCTAAAACCTGGCATTGCTTCTATGCTGCTTTTATTCAGAGCTCTAACAGGAAGACACTAGAAGCTGGAGATTGTGACAAATTAAATGCAGCATCTTTTGCTTCTGGAGACAATTAATGCAGTTACTAATTTGTATCAAGAAGGAGAAGGGTTCCAGTGATTTCATACTAGTATTTCTGTACTGCACTATAAACCAAAAAAACACATTCTGTTACTTTGGGTGTTTATTTCTGATATTTGGGATTGGGTTTTTTTGGTTTGTTGGGTTTTTTTCCCTTTTTTAATTCTGAATAAAAATAGACACAGGGTTGCAGATCAGAAATACTAATTAGCAGATCCGTGAGGACAGCCTTTCCTTCATCTCCATGAAGCACTAGGGGGTAGGGGAGGCTGGAAGGAAGGTGATTTGCTGCAGGTCACACAAGGGGAAAGGGGCTGCATTACCTGATGTTTACATCATGGTTCCTACCACTATAATTAGACAGCACAGTCTATTTTTGCCATTAACACCCCCCCAACCTCCCAGTAATTATTTTATATTGGCCAAAGAATGCCCAAGGGCCAAGACAAAGAGCTCAAGGGGAAGCATTTGACCCCCTGGACACAATCTTCTTCCTGCTTACAGCTTGATGCTTAGTGTGACTAAGGAGATAAAAAAGAGCTATTTCCCCCTATCCTTTCTTTTCTTCATTTCCTACTTTCCCATTGAGGAAAATATTATCTCATAGAACTGTTATTTTCTCTTAGCAACCATATTGCTAACATATTTTGTTGCTCCATGTTCTGAATTTCTCTTCCTCTTTCTTCCTGCTATTTATAGCAACGAAGTGAGATCTTCGGGTTGCAGAAGTTCATCTGGTTGAGCTGTAGTCTCTTAATCCTTATTTTCCTATGAAATAACTACTATTCCACTAGCAGCCAGTTCTGCTGTAGCTAAACAAACACAGAACAAATTCAGCTGCTATAAGAGCCAGTAATCTCAGTGGAAACCCTTTAAGCTGTTTCCTCTTCGGTCCAAAGTTAAACCAGACCACATATCATCAGGAGGGCAAAGAGAGAATGAATTCCTTTGAATCAAAGGAGGAAGCAGGAGTGTACCAAACAACTGACATAAGGCTGGAATGTAGTTTCTGGTCTAACTGCATGATTTGATCTGTTAATTTCCAAAAGGAAATAAGAGGGATTGCAAAAAAAATTCCATACTCCATGCCCAGCAGTGGTTCTTACTGTACTGGCAGATGATTGCCATGAATGGCATCATTGTGAAATCACAACTGCTTCAAAATAAAGTGATAGCTTTTATTTTTTCTCACTTCATTCATATGAACTTCCAAGTTGAATTAAGGACTCTCAAAGGACAATGTGATTTAATGTGGGATTTATATTTTTCCCTACCTTGTTAAAAAGAAGTAAATGTCCCAGAAGACTGCATAAATAATGCTTTTCATGAGAATATATAAACTAGATTCAAGCAAAAGTGTTGGCTTAGCCAGATTACTCTTAAGTGTTATTTTCCCCTGTGATATAAAATATTGGATGTACATGCAAGCTGGGAAATTCAATGTAGCTGTTGAGGAACTTAGTTAATAAACTATCATGGTCAAAGTTAATGCAATTAAAAACTGATATTTTGTGCTGTAACTGGGATTCAGTTATATTAGAGATGTATATTAAGGCATAAAACTTAGCAGAATGCAAAATAATTTGTACAGTGGGACTGAATCACAATTTTTATGGGAAGAAAACCTTCCATATTTTTAAGATGTCAATGATTTTAAATGTACTGATTCAATAACTTCCACTGGGAAAGCACCATTGATTTTAGAGACTATGCCAAGTAGATGCAAAAGTTCAGGAATTAAAGGAAGAACAAGCAAAACCAGGAGATTTGAAAGTGACACAGAAACCCTTTTCAAGGAACATTAGTGGCAAGTTAAAACAATTATATCATCTCTTTTAGAACTGTTTGTAACAAGAGATTCTTAGGTGTGGAGTTTGTCTGAGCAGTAATGTTGATGCTGAAATGCAAACCTGCTCTTATCCACTGTGTGATCACTGGGCCAAGCCCTGGGACCAGGGCATGGCCAAGCCCTGGCAGCACAGTGAGGCACTCTACCCAGAGGAGCTGCCATTACCATCCAGCTGCTGACTCCTGTTTCTGCTTTATTGTGACAGACTTGATGTGAGTCTCTCCCTCTGGTTTAAACTAGGAATACTGACAAACAAAAATCTTATTATAATGGATATGAATTTGCTTCAGTCATTACCTCTGGCTGCTGGAGTTCATGTCATCTCAGTGAAGGGATGCATTTTTCCTCCACTCAGCTACAAAGTCAAGTGGTGCTATCAAAAGCTGGTAAAAGAAAGGTTTTAACAGAGGTACTATACTTTGACCTCAGCAACTCGGGTAAAGATGTGAATAGTAATGGTGTTACCTAGAAAAAGGTTTGTACCAGGAGTAGGCTGCAATTGGTATTTCTGTGGTCGCTAAGGGGTCAGACCTAGCTAAGATTCTATAAATTGATCATGTCTTTGAGAATTCACAAAGAAGTAAAGAACTTGATTGTGTGAACCTCAAAACATACACATACTGTGTTTACATGACTTAGGAATGGCATTCTCTAATTTAGTTTCCTATCACTCCAAGCCATGCACTTCTTGCTCACTACCCCCTCCACCTCCCCCTTCCCTGCAGTGGGATGGAGAGGACAATGGGAGGCACAAAAGGTAAAATCATGGGTTGAGATAACACCAATTTACTGGAAACAGCAATGAGATAAGAAAATGAAACTAATGACAGTGGATACAAGAAAAGAAATGTTATTGCTCACCCTGGAAATCCCCAACAACAGACAGTACCTGACTGCTCCCATGCTACTCCCACTGCTCCCTCCAGCTTGACACTGGCATCACCCACCCGCTCCCTGTGGCTCAGTGTTACCAAACTGCTCCCTCCAGCTTGGAACTGGCATTACCCCTCCCTACTTCCCTCCATATGTTCCCTCCATACTTCCATACTCCACTGGAAGGAACCTCTTCTCCCCAGAGGAGACTCCCTTCTCCCCACCTGTGACAATGACATAGGTGATACAGAACAACCCCTGTGTCCCAGCCATGACCCCTCCTGGCTACTGCAGAAATTATCCCTGTCCTGGCTTAAACCAGCACAATGACCAAATAGGAGTTTTCTTATTGTGTGATTCTTTCCTCTCCCTCTGGTCTTGACAAAAGCAAGCTTTTTCAGCTCTGTGCCACTGAACATTAGTACTTGAGTTGTATATGTTGGATGGGAACAGAGTAATCTAGATCCCCTTGGCAAGAGGACAGGTATGTTCAGGATAGGGAACATGTACATATGTATATGGTTACTTTTGTGTTGCTCTTTTGGGGTTTGGTGTGTTTTATAATTATTGCAATTACTGTTTCTAGGGCATGCACTCCTGGAAGATGAAAATAAGGTCTGGCATTTAGTCCGGCCAGTGGATGAAATGGATGAAGGTAAATCAAAGCGGGGCAGTGTGAAAGAAAAAGAGAGGACCAAAGCTATTACAGAAATCTACCTGACCAGACTTCTTTCTGTGAAGGTAGGGCTCAGATGTGCTGTAGTTACACCTTACTTCTACAGATTTTGAGCTATAACTGAGGAAATAGATGCAAATATTAGTCATGTGTTTGGCTGCGGTTTGGAATATGTGTCATGTACATACAAGCTGGTGTTCAAGGCTTCAAGTGATTAACATGCCCTGAGGAACATTACTGGGAAAGAGATAAAGTACAACTCCTGATCAAAGCCGAGAACCATGATTACGTGATCGCTAAATAAGGATTTCCTTGCAAGGCAAAGATGGATATTCTGTCCTGTGCCACCTGTTTAGATAATATTTTGTTGGGTTTTCTTTTGGACTGAATGCTTTATAAACTCCTACAGAGCCTTATGTTTCTCTGTTCTTGTATGTTATCAATGCTTCAGTAAAACCCCCCCAAAAAAAGTTTCCAAATAATAATATTCCTTTTAGAGTATTTTAGTGCCTATACTGGAGAATTAATAATGAGTAAAACATTTTTTGAAGCATTTCTCATTGGAGAAAGAATTTAGATCATAAAGCCAGGCTCCTTTTGTGAAAATGAAGTCAGTCTGGCTCCAGCTAAGGCCACTTGTCCAAGTGTGGAAGTGGATATGAAGGAAAGTCTTCAGATAGATGACATAGACTCAAAGAGAGCAAAAAAGACACTTGCATCCCCTTTTTCTCTTAATAAAGCCACACTTTTGTGTTCCCGATAGCTATTTTATATATTATTACCAGTCTGGAGCTTTACTGACTCATAAAATGTTGGTGTTACAGCTGAGATCACAGCTACTCCTACAACCCTGGGACTTGTGTGCTCTTGCTGACAATAGAATGTCTTAGAGCTCCTTGCCATCTGGGTCCCTTCCCTATTTGGAGGCTATCAGCTGGAGTCATGGTTGGAAAGAGGACACAGCCCTTCAAAGGTGTCTGCAGGGCCAATCAGTTGACTGGGGATCAATTCTATGTGGCCTCAACAGGGTCATCTCTAAAATAAGGGGACAGTCTCTGAGGTTGCCATTACTAAGATCCAGATGCAGGAATGCAAGAACACAGCCCTTCTGGATACTTCACTCCTTGGCCTCCGTGGATCTCATGAAGCTGAGTCAGACTGGGTGTCTGAAAAGGCCCACATGCTTGCCCTTAAACAAAAAGGGTAAATGCTCACTGGTACTTCTTCCTTAGTCTCCTAAAAAATTGCAGTGCTCTGGTGTCAGAGAAACCAGACGTGGGAAGCTGCAAAACCATTAAAAAGTGGCTAAAAATTATTTTATGTGCACAACGACCCTGAGGGGTAAACGTAGCAACCGATTTCTGCTGCCTCTGTCAAGCAGAAGGCACACTTTTCTCTGCAAACCATAGGATCTCTGGTGAAGTCACAACCTTTGAGTCTAGAACATAAAATTGTGCTCTAGAAGGTCTTTACTGGGTTGGCAGTTTACAAAGTCACTGCTCTAAGAAGTTGCTTGCTTTTTGTCACTCTTAGCACTCAGGATAAAGGCCATCAGTGATGGCAACTGCATTATGTCCATAGGAGTGAAAGATGCTGAGTTCAGCTTGTAACACAAATGTAATTGATTTTCTAAAATTTGCTTTTAGGGGACACTTCAGCAGTTTGTAGATGACTTCTTTCATAGTGTGCTCAACTCAAACCATGTAGTGCCACCAGCTGTGAAGTACTTTTTTGACTTTCTTGATGAGCAAGCAGAAAAACATGATATCAAAGATGAAGATACCATTCACATCTGGAAAACAAACAGGTACTGTATGAACAGAGTCATACTTGTATTGCAGAGAAATAAGAGTATAATTCCCAGGTATATACTAGCACTCTTACCACAGATCGAAGTAAATTTCATTTATAATCCTCAGAATAATTTTAATTGAGATGTTTGTGTGATGAAAAAGATTCCCTGTAAGCCTGGAAGCTGCAAAAAATGAAACCAGTTTACCTATGGGATTGTCACTGGCAGATTTACCATGTTTTACTTTTTTTCTTTCCTCAGAGAAGAGGAAAGTAAGAGGCAAATGGGACTGCATTTACCTGTCAAATCACAAAATCTAATCCATACTACTTGACAGTTTCTCTGATCATGCATACATCCTTCCTTGCTATTTTGGGATACTCAAGATCCTTCTCATAAGAGTTTTTCTGAGAGATGTAAAGAGTTGGTTTTCAGACATGAAATCCAGACAAGCTTGTATAAATGCTGAAATATAAAATTAAACATCAGTGTTGTGAGGAGATCAAAATGCAAAGCCCATACTTAATTTCATGTGATTTTCTTGTTGTAGAATATTTATTGTGTGAAAAGGATTGTTTATCTTTTTCCTTGCTTTGCAGCCTGCCTCTTAGATTCTGGGTAAACATACTGAAAAATCCCCATTTCATCTTTGATGTTCATGTTCATGAAGTAGTGGATGCTTCCTTGTCAGTCATTGCACAGACTTTCATGGATGCTTGCACAAGAACAGAGCACAAATTAAGCAGAGTAAGTGATTTGCATTCTACATCCTGACTATGCTCATGCCTGACGAGACAAAGGGCATCCTCACAGACAATACCCATTCTCTGAGGAGATACATCCTTGGTCGTTTCTGTTTAGTTTTATAATGAAGTTAACATTTCACCACTTAACAGGTTGGTGAACTGTCAGTATTGCTGTGTAGTCTGCCAATTGATATTACTGAAAAAGGAGAAAATAGCAACTGCTTTGATAAAAAGCATGTTTAAGAATTTATTATTTCAGGTCCACCAATAATTTATTATCACCTTGCATTGATACATTTGTAAAACTCAGCAGTAATGCCATGTGTAAAGTTCATCTTTTTTATGAAATAATCTCACCAATGTTAGTAAGTATCCAAATGTTAATAACTGTAAAGCTCAAGTGTATGTGAATAGAAAGGCTTGATCTTACATTTGTGACTTTCTTTTGCTTCCTAGAAATGTTCATAAATAACCACATTTTTCTGTATTCTAATTTTTTCAGGATTCTCCAAGTAATAAGTTACTTTATGCGAAAGAAATCTCTAACTATAAGAAAATGGTGGAAGAGTAAGTATAAACTCTTTTCAGGGTTATTCAGTTGTTAGAATTTTAAGCCTGGGTAAGACAAAAAGGGAATGCTGATATAGTAAAAGTCAGCTGTCAAATACTAAAAATTTTCCACCCAAATGTTTAAACATCCCCTTGGTGGTGGCACTGGCAGAGTTGAAACGGAGCTCCATTATGAGTCAGTGTGTATTCTTGTCTGTACAGACAGATGAATAGATTTATTAAGGAGAAAATATGATGCTGTTTTCTGCAGTCATAGTTGCTACCCACACGATCTGTCTAACAAATGCTGCACTTCCATAACTCAGTAGAGACCAAATCCTGAAAACATTTTCAGAAACATTTTTTTCTTATACTGTCTCTGACTTTATTCATTTACTAATTGGAAATTCTGTTAATATCATGGAAGATCTGCCACAGAACAAAACTCTTGCCAGTTAATAATCATTATCTGCAATTATAGATTTTTTTCCTGTGGTACATTCCTGTACAATCAGGTATGATTTGCCTCTACTGCAGAAGTACTAATGTTGGCAGGCAGGATTACTAAAGGAATCATTGGTCTGTTGTGGCAGAGTATCTCCTGTATTAGTAAGGAATCATGTTTGAAATAATGGCAAAATTGGAAGACAGAATTACCAGAAAGACACAGTTTATTTTACCTAACTGAAAATCTTTTTTAATCTCTTGCAGTTACTACAAAGGTATTCGTCAGATGGTGCCAGTGAGTGACCAAGACATGAATACCCATCTAGCAGAGATTTCTAGGGTAAGAATATAATCCATTTTCTTGTAGTGAAATTGGAGCCAAGTGTAGCACTGGTTTTTGTTGTCTTCTCTATCTCAACAAATGGGGTTTTTTGTATGTGCAAATATCAATGAGTTATTTCATAAATCTCTGAAATACTCCTGTTCATTGTAGTAGTGCCTGTTAGACCTTTGAAACATCGATTATTGAATGGAATCAAGAATCCTTATTGTCACTAATCTATCTGAGTTATGCAAGGAATAGAGCAGTGTTTGGATTTTTCACATCCATTGTGGAAAAATTATAGCACTCTTGAACTGTGCTTTCTTTCTGCAGCATATTGAGGATTTTTAGCATTGATCATACTGATAATGAGTAGTGACTGAATTCACAGTGCTACCACAGCAAAAATTAGATTCCAGAAATTAAAGAAGAGGCCAGAAATTAAAGAAGAGGCATGAACATGAAGTGTAGCATATTTTAGAACTGTCTATACAGGGGCAATACTTCTGCTTTATGCTACATGTGAGAAGTTCATCATGTGCTTGCTCAGTGGCACCTTTTGCATTGTAAGTAATCTGAGTTACCTCACATGGAGAAGAGCAGAGTGGGGTGGTTGCTGTCTGGGACGTGGGTTGGAGATAGGTGGAACAAAGTCATTCCAAAAGCTGCTTCAGTCTTGAAAGAGCCAGTCTGCTCTGCAGCTCAGCTCAGCCCAGCTCGAGCAGGCTCTTGCCTTTGAAGCATTCTATTTAACTTGGAGAACCAGGAGAGTCCCTCACCAGTCCTGAAGATGTTGTTTAGCCTGAGCAAGAAGGCAGTGTTCTTACTTACCGGCTGGTTTGCTCATTTGCTTAATTTAGTTGAAGAGTTCTAGCGTAAGGAGGATGTTTGGGGAATTTTTTTGCGGTTTGTTTATTTCAGTGCCCTTAGGACCTAACATTTTGCAGATCAACATCCTCATGAGAGCATTTCTATTTTCAGTCATTCACTACAAAACTCATTTGCAGTGACATTTCATTTTACAATTCACTTTATTTATTACATAAACTGAGATGTATATAAAATTAGAACATTTGGTGATTAAAAGTAAATTCAATATAATGTTTTAACATCAGCAGGATATGTTCTTCCTTTCTATTTTCATTATAAATTATGATAAAAATTAATATGGAAGGAGTGATTGAACACTGCAAATTTTGACCAGCTCTAAAAGTGACTTTTATAGAGCAAGGGAAGATGGATGTTTCTCTGCTGCTTCATCCCTTGGGTAATCATTTATGCCAGTAGCAATATTTTGCAATTCTTCATTTTCTTAACTAACTTAAAAGACTAAAGGCGTAGCTAGAGACTTGAATCCTACACATTTGAATGAAGAACATCTGTTCAGACAGGTAGAGCACATTCACTAAATAAGTTATATGTGTGGGGGCAGGGGGAAGATGAGGTAATGGACGTGTTATTTCCTGCTTCATTTAAAGTCCTTTCTCTCTCTCTCTTCCCACCACACCCCCCCACACCTTTCTATCCTCATTATTCGGGTGGCTTTTTCCAAATGTACATGTGCTCATGATATTGATGTGTTACACCTTTGCTGCAGTGAGGTGTGAATAATTTCCAGGATGTAAAAAGAGCTGGAGAAAGGATTTCAAACACCCATGATGACTGTGTCAGAACCAATGCTTAATATCTCAGCAATATGCAGATTGTACTGAGTAAATGCTTTAGCTTTTCACACCCATGCTGGTAACAGATGTTTGAGCTGTAGCCTGTGGTTTGATGTTCAGAGTTCAAAATATCTTCCACCTCCAATACTGAGTTGTGGGTCGGCTGGAAAAATACCAGAGGGAATGTCTTGATCTAAAAAAATCACCAAACAAAAGTTTTCTCACTCCTTTTCTCTGCCCCAAGTGTCCTTTAACAAAAGTTAGACACAGAGCTTGCATTTGGAAATCTTGTCAGTTGTTCACATGCATAACTTTCAGCTGTGTGTGATCCTGTTTTGACATATTTGCTGCTTGCTTGTGTTAACAGGCACATACCGACTCCTTAAACACACTTGTGGCTCTTCACCAACTCTACCAGTACACTAACAAATACTATGATGAGGTAAGTTATGACTTTTGTTTTCATGCTTTAGTATCAGTGGTAAAATGTAATGAAGGCTAACATTAGTCTAAAGGAGTGACTTCTGGATTTCACTGAATAATCAGGTAAAAGCAATGCTGAACAAAAACCTTGCAGTTGTATACCCTGCTTGGCAATGACACTGGTCAAGGGAATGTCCTTATAAATGAACAATTTCATTATGGCTATCTGGTTTTGGTAGGGATAGTTTAATGGATAGTTTAACAAGCTCTGAAAGAAAAATAGATTTAAAAACCATTTATCTTCAGTTCTTCCATCCTAATAAGTATATAAGAATGTCACCAAGCAAAAAGTCATCAGAGTTATATCAGGTTTCAAGACAGTGTGCTTTTTATTAGGAACAATCTGTTAAACTTGTTTTGCTTGTAGGAAGTGGAGCCATGTCCTTTTTTTTAGTTAAAAAATCTTAAAACATCCATGCAGGGTACCATCCCTGTTTTGCCATGCCAAATAAAGTGCCTCCCTAAGGTAAACCAAAGTAGAATAACTGTTGAATGTAGCCTGATTCAAAAGAAGGCTCACAGCTTTAGTTTTAAAAGTTTCTTAGGTTTTTCACCCTGTGGAAAGGGGGACAAAGAATATCCCAGTGTAGCTGGGCTGTGGCTATGGCTCTCCAAACTTAATCTGAAAACAAAAAGAGAGAAGGAAACTTTTATTCAAAGGTTTCCATGGAAATGAATGCCTCCAGAAAACTCTCAGAATTAAATCAAAGCAAGTAAGAGCAGATGCCGAATCAAAAAGGAGCACAGCACATGTGAGCTCTGTTTGGTTAGTCTTGCACCTCAGCACAGCTCACGTTTTCACTTACATTTAGCACTAAAGACAGTGAGTCTCATCCTTCACTGCAGCTGCTTTATACAGGAGCAGCCAGCCTGTCACTGCAGCTTTCAAACAGAGGCAAGCAGGGAGAATCACCCTGAGAAGTCTTGCAGTGGTGGTCAGTGGGGGAAGCAGACAGAGGAATTCGGCCAACCCGATGGCATTCCCTCACCCCTCATCCCCAGTGCTAAGCTGGCTTTCAGCACCTTCCCAAATGTGTCTGTAGTTTGATCTCTTACAAAAACACTTAGGGACCCTGAATGGCAGATGAACTGTAAATCCCTGATTCATCCACACCTCAGGAGGAGTCACCAGCCTGTGGGGTTTCTTCTGTGGCAGGCCAGCACACCCCAGTTCAGAGCTGCAGCTCTTCCCTTCCACGTACATCCCTGTGTAACAATGAGGTGCATCTGATGAAAAGGCTGCTAATTCAGAATTGTGGAGATAATCTGTCAAGAACCATTCAGTAAAATTAATCAAGCTTATTTATTTTCCATGAAAATGTTTTAATTTGCATAAATTGGAACATTTTGCAGCTGCCCTTGTCTTTATTACTGACACAGTGGTTCCCAGCATGCGCTGTACCTTCTGCATCTCTGCAGGGCTTGACAATGACTGAGTGGGTACATTCTAATTGTCCACATTTATATGAAGTATATATTCACCAGTAGAGATAATCATGAATTATTTAGTCTAGATTTGAGGAGTTACAGCTAGATATAATTGTTTAAATTAAGGAAACAATATCAAATTAAATTAGGCCCAGTTTAAATACTGCAATAAGTGTTTATTAAGTCTGTCTTGTAAAAATATTTTCACAATTTAAAAACAAATTCATTAAAATAATTATTTCTAAACAAATTTGCTCCGGTGTTGGAAATGCAAACACTATACCAGCCCTTCAAAGTGAAATTATTGGCTAGATTGATTCTAACTGCATTAACCTCCATCGTCAGTGATGTTCAAGAAGTAGTAAGAACCACGAGTAGTGACAGGCAAACTCAATTTTTGCAGTCCTTGTACTTGCAAGTTTATATAGTATTTAAACAGTGCTAAAGGTTTCTATTTGATTACACTGTCAGACTTATATTAATAAAGCCAGGTCAAGAAAAGGAATGGTTTTGTCATGTAACACATTTTTCTAATGGAGAAATCTAATAGCTGGTGGGAAAGTTTTCCTAAAGGATAGTGGAAATGAAAACCTTTCAAAACGTTTTGAATTTGATCTGGGAAGCCCTAAAAACCTCTGTTTGAAGAAAAGCCTTCTCATAACAGCTGACCTTTACCAGCTCTTGTTTTCAAATCCCTTGTGTCTTAAGAGTCATATCCTCTTATATGTATTCTGTACAGCAGAGGCTGTAGGATGCTGGGGGCTCCTCTGATGAGCTCTTTGCTTTCCTGAGCTATGTGGTGCTGGGCCAGAGTCTCGGCACTTCTTGGCAAGAGCCAAAGGGGAGCTGCTGGCTGTATTCCTCATATTGCCTGCAGACACAGGAGACCTTGCCTTGTCCTACCATGTGCATGGACCACCCAGGAGCATCTCATAACTAAAGCTCATGGGGATGGGATATAATTCCTGATGGTAAATGACCCTTAAGCTTTGCAGGGTGCACTGTAAGTAAAAGCACTGTTTCTTAAACAGCTCTAAGGAAATTCTTCCCCTGCCTGCTCCATCTTGGAACGTAATATTTTACATGATAAAGTACTACCCATTAATTTGCTGGTATCTCAACATAATGGGAAACATTACAGCAACTGAGATAAAGTAACAGAGACAATCATTTTTACTGTCTTTGTGAAAAAATAGAACATGGGGCCTAATAGATGGACTTTGGTGCAGAGTGAATGGAAAAGACTCTTTACAACCAAAGCAGTATCAAACACTTGGTCTCGGAACTATGTCATACATTTTAAGCTAAATGATTCTAAACTTTCTGTGTTTGTATCTTCCAGATTATAAATGCACTTGAAGAGGATCCAGCTGCACAAAAAATGCAGCTTGCCTTCCGTTTACAGCAGATAGCAGCTGCGCTAGAGAATAAAGTGACTGACCTTTGACTCAAAAGCCGCAATAAAGAAATCTGATCTGAAGATGTTCAAATTCATTCTTCCTGTTAAGGAAATAGTGTTCTATTTTTTAATGTATAATTACAACTTTAAATGAAAGATTTCATGGTTTTTTGATAGCAGAGGTGTAATGTAAAGAATTTTTACTGTAAATTATGCTTCTAATTAAAAGCTGTGTTGTGTGTAAATGAATCTTCTGTGGGAAAGAGAGTCCTTTGGCTGGGGGCAGGGTGGGGGGTGGAAGAAGAAAAACCTATAGTTCATTTGATTTAGTAGAATCTGAGACATCAGCATTTAGGATTCATTATGCAAGTAAATTCAATACTATAGCATCCTTTCTACCTTAAGCAATATTTGTACTAGGTAAACAATAACATACTCAGAGACACATGCAATATCCCCTTTTATTTTGATAACTGGAAATTGACTTCCATAGAGCTCTAAAACTTGGTCTGTGCTCATAGTGAACATAGTGAACAAAGTGTCCAATTTCTCTGCAAGATCTAAAAATGGGATTTGCTACCACACATGGTTCTAAATTTAATTATTTATCTCGTTGGTGATGCACAGTATTGTACCCACCACAGTTGGCTGTGAGAGAAACAAGAGTAATGACAGTGTAAGAGAGTTCTACTGATGAAGTCTTGTTCGGTTCAGAAATCACTGCAAAGAAGGAATTAGTCCTTAAAACTTTAAAACTCTTTGTTATTATTGTGAGTTTTATGATATATGCTAATGTGCCTTACTTGTACTAATTCTGTGAATCTGATGAATGGTTTTGTAAAAAGAAGCAGATCAGAAAAATAAGTATTTATGTGCTATTGAATGACTTTTGTGTGAAAAACATGACCAGCAGAATGCTTGTAATTAGCTGCTTGCCGAGAGTGTGCTGTTTAACATGATTTGATTATGTATAGTATCCTATTTTAGAATGGTTCTGATGATTTTTTATTTGAATCTTGGAACTGTCCTAGAAATACCATCACTTGTTTTTATTGTATCTGTGATGTAAAATACTAGTATGATATTGGAAAAATCATATACCCGTCTATTGAAAACCACTTGGTCAGTTTTGAGCCTTGGAATGCTGCATTTGATTGAATACACACTATAATCCATAGCAAAGAAAATTGAAATAACTTGTCAGAAAGTGTGTGTTTACAATATAGGTAAGCTCCGTACAAATCAAAAAGTTAGGTACGTCTTCTTAAATTGCTGTATTGCACATCAGAGAACTTTGCTTCTCTTTGTCTTGCAAGTTTTTGGCAGTAAAGTAGCATTTTAATGAAGTGCTGCCATCTGTACTCCTTCGTTCATTGTCCTGCCAAGCAGCCGGACTCTGCTGACTCTCAGCAAGCTAATGCAGTGTCTGCCGCCCACTCTCCCTGCCTGGTAGGTTGTCACACACTAACTTTTACTGTCTGTTGATATTTTTTTTTCTCCCATTTTCAAAATTTCCTAGTATTTGTCAGTGGGCCTTTCCTTCAGTTTCTGAAAATCAAAAGCCTCACCAGAACTGGTTTCCTGCCCAGTAGGCTGTGAGCAGTTTTTTTGTTTGTTTTGTACTCAACTTCTTGCATTTGTCTATAATCATTCCTGAACCTGCCTGGGCTGTAAGTTATTTTATACTGTTTAGGATTGAGCTATATGACTTCTACAGGAAGGTGCTTTGCCAGTTACTCTTTCATCAACAAAAGCATCCTAATTTCATGGCTAATCTGTTTCTTTTTCATTATTTGTAAATCCTGTTAATTGTAAATCAAATACAATGTTGTTTTTTCCACCAAGTGTCAGTGGATCTTTACTGAAACTGGGGGATGGGCGTTGAAAGAATTTGTAATGTTTCCTCCGGGAGTGATGGAGCGGCAGCGTCCATCAGTCTGTGGTTGGGAACGGAGGAGTGCAGCACATCCTGCAGATGGAATTCCTGACATCATGCCCTTTTTATTGGCATTTGCTCTGAAAAATTACAGTACTCTGGAGAAGCAAGGATGTGTTGCAACATACCAGAGTGAGGTCTTCTTGCCTGATCTATCTTGGGACCTGAAAGCAAATTAAAATATATGCTCAGCAGCATCTCTCAAGAGAGACCAGAAAGCCCTGCTTTAGCAAGTAGGGCTTTCAGAGGGAACATTGTATGTCCCCCATCCCCAGTGACTTGACACAGAGCAGTTGCAGGCTGTGGCTGTGGGATGCAGTGGTGCTCTAGCTGGATCTTACCTGTGAGGCAACTGGCATGTGCGAGTTCCCGATGGATCCATTAGTCATTCCTGGTGCCCCTTTCTCACATCCTGGGAAATGTGCAGGCTATCGGTGCTGCAGTGCTGCCTGCCAGGGAACACAGAGGCAGATAACTGTGAGCAGCTGCAGCTGCAAAGAAACTTAATGCCAGTTCTTCAATTTCTCCAAGTCTTCTGTCCTGAAAGCACAAAGTTGGAATTTGAATTGAAGAACTGAGTTCACTTATTTTATTATTTCCCCTTTTGGCTAAGCTCCTCTAGTGCTTGTTTTTCCACTCTGGTGCTCTGTTTTATCCAGGCCTAGTTTTTGGCTTCAGTTTTCATTACATGTTAGCAATCTGATTCTTAAAACCTTCATGCTCCTCCTTTGGTTTCTGCTGCTCCTAACATCTGGTTCATCTACAAGATAAAGGGAAAAAGCTCACTGGGGGTCTCCTTCCTTTTCACCCCTTCTGCACCCTTCTAAGGGACACTTCTTAAAGCACAAGAACCTTCTCACTGTAAAGCAGGAGTCACTTTACTCCATAGCAGCAGCTGTGAGCAAAGTTCCCTTGCTTGGACATCACCCAGACCTAGATTGGAGGCTGGTACAGGCATTCAACCACCTCCAGCAGGTCTGAATCCCATTGCTGACAGCAGTCTCTCCAAGGGTTGGCTTGCCTCCTCAGCAGCAAACATGCAAATAGAGATCTCATATGATGGGATAAGGAACCTGCACCTGATTGTTTGGTATGTAGTAACTCACCCAACTGAACAGGAATGTTTTGGGGTTTTTTTTGTCTCTGGCCAGGAATTAGCTCTCTATTCCTTGGTGCCAGCTCTGATACCTTACTTAATCTTTTTACTGCTCTCTGTATGCTATAGATTTATAAGCAAGTGGTGGAGAGGACCTTGGCTAGCTCACATATGGAGGCATTCATAATGTCTCCTGAAGATGACTTCTCTGCTCAGTCTGTTACACCCTACTTGATCCTTCCCCTTCTGCACCCTGCTGTGTTGGACACATTTCTCAGCCTGCTGAGTCTGAGTTGTATTTACATGCACTCTCTAAAGCTGGCCTTTTTGGTAACCTTTTGAAAATAAACAGAGCCATCACTATAAACAAAACCATACAGGGAATTCAGAAATTCAAACTGGAATTCACAAATTCACGAACTGTTATAACATGGGAGGATTTTTAGCCAGCTGCATAAAGACTTAAAATGGCTCTGGGCTTGAAATTCAGCTGTCCTGGATGTACTAACACTGATGAGATTTTGTGGCCAGCCCTTTACCATTCCAGGTTCTCCAGCCTTACTAGTAAAACAACCATTTTCTGCCATAGTTTGCCCTTGATGATATGTACCTACATAGCCTAAAAAAACCCAATCTCTGAATCTGATGGGGAAAACTCTTTTACATGCTTCCTAGGGTTGCAACACCTCTATTTATCCTGATAATGGTTCTAGTCAGCGTGTGGTGTAACAGTTCTCTGAAGAGTTCCTTTCTAAAGAATTTGATCTTGAGCAAAGATTGCTTAAAACTTTTCCCAAGTCTGTTGTCTTCTCTTAGGAAGAAGTTACAGGGGAAATTCTTTGGGTTTTTTTCCTTTTTATCACTGTCTAGAGACACTGTTCAGAGCAGTGAGACAGCTGACTTGAGAGGTTTAAAGAAGGATGTTTGCCTGCCATTTTTCTACCAACCACTGACTTGAGTCCTGTGTTATTCTGCCTTACACTCAGAGGAGTTGAAATTTGGCACTTGGAGTCACTAGAGTTGATGCACTGGAAATGTAAGCGCTGTTGCCCTTGTGACTTGCTTTCATCCCTCAATCCAAGCTCAATACAGTCAAACTCTGTGCCTGAAGCTTTCCAGGTTCTCCATCACACAAACTCCTCTCTTAGTTGTCTGTTTTGCCACATCTGCCTGGAGCACAGGATTCCCTGGAGAGTGAATGACAACAGCACACAACCTGTAATGATCAGAGAGTTTTTTTTTTTCTCAGACTCTACATACCTACTCTGTGCTTTTTTGGCTTGAGAAACCCTCCTTCAGTTGATGAATGATGAGTTTGAAAGGTGGAATTGTAAACTAGAGTTGGTCTTTTAGCCTCCCTCTTTTGTCTTGATGGGGCCCAAAAGTGATGGGAGAAATTCTTGGTGTTTGACAGTTCCTGCAGAACAGAAGGAAAAGAGACTTTCCAGACCCACAGTTACAAGGAAGTTTTCAAAGGTTTCATTTTCTTGAAATGGTGTCCCCTTTTGCCTCAGTATCAAGGAACATTTCTCCATCCATTAGAGAAGAAAGTGGTTTCCCCTGTGCAGGCTTGTAATAACCATCTATGCTGTGAAAGATCACTGCAGTTGCACCAGACAGTCAGGGCTGACTTCTGTCTTGCTGGTGCATACTGCTTGCTGCTGCATGTCATTACCAAAGAGGACAAATCCTACTGTCATTCATAGCCAGGCAATCAAAAGCTATTTCATTTACCCATGTATTCCTGTTTCTTTGCTGCTTCTCAGATAATTGCCATTTGAACCAGAAGAGAGTTTGAGTGCTTTCCTTCTTTTCCTAAGCTTTTAAAGAACCTATGTGTCTTAACAGATTGGACGCTTCAGAAAGAAACTATTTCTTCAGTGGGACAGAGGACAATAGATCTCATACAGCTGTATATGGCTCATCTTAAAAGGAAATAAAAATCCCACCATGAACCCCACACTGTGTTTTTGAAATCCTTTATTCAGTGCTCTAATTCTGAACAATGTTTTTGGCTTTTTTAATTGTCTTCAAAATTGAATGTTGAACAAAACTCACTTTTTTTCTTTTAATCTACTGTAATAAGAAAGGAGTGAAATGAAAAAATGTATTCCTTTGATACCCTTAATCTTTTCTCTCCTGTGGCTATGCTCCTATTCAGTAAGAGATCATACTTGCTAGTTGCAGAGCCTGGATGCCAATCCATGGGATTTAAAACAAACCCAAATCCATGTTTCCTGCAGCTACATCTAGGTCCATGGCAATGCTCACAATTGTAAAACTGCCTCCAGGATGTAATTTGGAATACCATTATCATGGGTCTGGCTGCCTTCCTCATCTTCCTTCATGTGATCCTTCTTCGTGTAGGTTTTCACCTTGTGTTTCAGTGGCACTTTCTGAACCACAATTCCTCTGAAAGCCCAAGGGAGGAAATAATCAGTGCCTGGATTAATCGTGCTCTTTTCATCCCCAAAGCACCCCGTGGGCGCTCAGACCCTCCCAGGCTCAGCTCACTGGAAAATGATAGAAGTGGGTTTTTTTTTGTGCTAGAGCAGACAACATTACTGAAACATAAAACATTTCCATCTGTCTAAGGTAAGACACATTTGTTTATTTAATAATGTGCCCTACACATACATTACTATTCACATCTGATGTGCATACATTCACATCTGATGTATGAATGGCCCTTCTTAGTTGATCTGGACTCCACCTAAAGTCTGTAGCACTCTACCCTGGACTGGTGGCTGCACTATGCTAGCCCTGAACTAGAAAGTGACATAGATATTAACATCATTTAGCCCTTAGATGAGGCTGAATTCCCACAGCTCACTTGCTTGGAGTGGGTGTTTAGCCTCATTGCTTCTTTTAATGGGCTAAAGTTGATCTTGTGAGGCTGCTGTACGGTTATGATATCTAAAAGATCCTTAATGAGGCCTTAATGTCCAGCAAAGGGAACAGAAATACTGCCATCACTTTCAGCAGCAGCAGGTTCTTCTGCTCAGCTGTCAATGTATATTCCACCCGTTATTTTAACATGGTCTTATTTTGTTTCCTTGTACACTTGAAGCAGTGACAATTCTCCATTTGTATTCTGGCACATTACTGATGGAGATGAGATCATCCATCTAGGTTTTGTGCTATTTTGGAGCTACAGGTTTGGTATTTAATAGGGTCATGCCCTGGTGTGCTTACTCTTACAATAATATTCGATAGAGAGCGGTGTCAAGTTATGGCTTTGCTCGCTGTGTGTGAAGATTCATATGCTGATTGCTTTGACCTGCCTATCTATAGTAGGGGCCTGTAACTGCCCAAGTACTGTTAGAGCCCTTGATTTAAGTTATGGCTGTGATTTTATCTTTCTTTTCAGTGAAAGGAAGACTAGAAATGTTTTGTTTGCCATTTAACTGGAAAAAGTTAATAGTTTAGCTGCATCTCTGTAAGAAAAATAGGGAGAAAGGGGAGGTGACGTCCTTTCCCTGTGAGGTGGTTTTGGACTATTCTTTTCTGAAGTTAACCAAGACAGTGATGACAAAGAACACTTCAGCACTGCTGTCACTGACAGACATAAGTTTCTTTGTGGTTAATCATTCATGTGAATTAGCAGGGCAAGTTTTTTAATACAGAGCTTGAATTTAATTTCAATCTGTGCTGTCCATCATTGTCTCTCTTTAGCGGATTTTTGAGATGACAGCATACACAATGTATCTAAGATTAGATTCTGGCTTTAAATATTTAGAATCTGAATCACATCTATTTGTACTTCATTCCAAGGTTGAAGTAATGTGGCAGGACACACATTCTGCAGTATTAAAACAAATCAAAGGAGTGCTGAATTATTCATTTTAAACTTTTAACCACTTCTTTGTGGGCCTGAACCCATGTGCTGATTGGGGTAAGCTGGGGGTTGCCAGCTGGGCTGGAGGCTCTGTTCTGCACACAGTGCCCTTGTGCTGGTCTGCCAGCCACGACCACTTCCCCACCTGCTGGGCCAGCTAAGGGCTGGGAGCTATTTGTGCTAATGGCTCCTGTGGTTTTCTAGGAACTGATTGAGTCTAACAAATTACAGGCTGGGCTTAGGTTAGCTCCTGTTTAAGTCAAACTGCCCTCTGACAGGTGATTTAAGAGTCTCATTAGAAGATTTGCTCCACAAGTGTTGACCTGACTGGCATTTTTTTGTCTGCAGCCAAAAAATTTCTGTTAACTATCTGCTGGGAAAGGATGCTAATTTTAGCCTCCTGTGAGCAAGTGGCAAACCCAAAGACAGCTAAGTTCACTGTGAAGCCTGAGCCATAAGGCCAGGGAGTGGATCAGATCTCTGAGCCTTGCCAAGCTTTGAGCTGCCTTGACAGGCATGTAGTCCTCAAGACCAGGAGCTGCTCTGGCCACTGGGTGCTGCAAGAGTAACCTGTAGGACACTCTCCTCAGTTGGGATCACTGTGAATGCACTGTTTTCTGCCTTGCTGCCATGCAAGGAAGCCATAAGGCATACTGACTCTCAGGTGGGACAGTCATTAGATGCCACCAAGATCTCCATCTTTTTTTGATTGCCAAGGATCTGAGGTTGATATGAACTGCCCATGGCCTGGTGTGGGCAGCATTGTTCACTGAGTTTGCTGCAGCACTGACACAGCAAAGCTGCATCTGTATCAGCTAGTCATGCACATGGCACAGTAGGGAGACCTTGGGCAAGCAAGGTCCAGCTCCCTATGACCAGTGCTAAGCAGTACAGCTGGCAACAAGAGCCACTGCCATGCCCAGACACCCCTCAGAGTGCTCTCAGCTCCCAGGTATGGGTCTAGAGACATGAGTGGCTTACAGGGCCAGTTGTTAGGAGCACACAGAAGAAACATAACTTGTTGAAATACTAATTTGGAGTACAGAAAGTCAAAACAATACAGAACAATGCTAAGAGAAATAAAGAAACCTCAAAGGTCAGAATCAGCTTTGAACTCTGGAGATATAAAGAGAACCTAATCTAAAAATCCTGTTATAACCAAGCCAGTTCACACTCACTCTTTGCAGTTACCAACAGCTCTGGGATACACTAGCTTGTATGTCAATGGCTGTATTAGAAAGTCTGTGGTGCCTAAGTACATCATCTGTGAAGTATCTGCACATTTAAATCTTTTACCATTGTGGTGCTCCTGCAGAAATGTTGAACGGGAACATGCTAAAATTTTAAGGAAAAACGTTTCCTGCCCCCTTTCTCTATTTTTCCTAAAGCTATGAGATGTTTTTAGCTTCACTGATGAATGACTCCACCACAGAGGTGTATCACATTCACAGTCACACTATGCTCCACAAGAGCTGAATGTTATAGTTATTTTTTCCACACTTCCAGTAACCCTCCTCTGTTTACAAGTTTCTCCACAGAGGCTGATGTAGACACTGTTATTCCAGCAATGTTTAGTTGAGTTCTGTTATGGGCTATGTGCATGAACAAAAAACCCAAACATCTGCATTCCTTGATAACAAACTCAGATACTTTAAGTTTTTGTGTCACTTCTCCATGATTGTTTTTGCTTGGGTTTTTTGGGGTTTTTCTTTTTGCTTTACTACAGGAAATTCCTTTACTAAGAACACTCTAGCCTTGCAATCCAGAGTATTTTATTTCTCCAAATGGAGTTGAATTCTGTTCTCATTAGAACTACCAGGTATTTTGCTTGGATCTAAGACCCAAGAATGTGACACAAACACAGCTATCATATAACACAACACAGCTATCAGCTATATCAGCCATGCCAGTACTGAGAAAATAAATATGCCCAAATTACTAAGCAATAAAGAACCTGGTGAATGGATGGGATCGGGTCCATCTGCATTCCCTTTTCAACATGGTCTTATCTATTAACAGAGCAGGAGCTTTGATCTGGTTATTACTATGCTGTAGATGTGGCCCCTGCTCACCTTGGATCTAATGAAGCATATCAGGGGTCCCCAGTGATTTAAATGGACTCTGATTCTCTCCTGCAATCTCTAGGAGATTTACTCTAAAATCAATTATATTTGCTCTAAAATCAATACAGCTAGTGCTTTAACATGATCAACACAAGAGAGGAAACTGGAGGTTGATGCAGGTGGCTGAGGTAGGGAGAGAAGGGAAGCAAGCAGACCATTTTTCAGGTTGATGCCATTGTCCCAGTGCCCTCTCTGCACACGGAAGGTTGGCAGTCCCTGTGTCTCGCTATCAGACATCAGGATTATCCCATAGAACGACTCTTGTCTTCATCCAAAAACCTTGAAATGTTTTACAAATGCTAATTAAGCTCTGTGAGGTTGTATCCTGTTCCTGTTGATGCAACAAAAACATGAAAGAATAAAAAATGAAGGCAAAACCAACTTGCCTTAAGTTAGAGCAGAAGTCATTTGCATGGCTGGGAATAAAACTTGTGATTCCAGATCCTTGGATGTTGAATCTAACCTGCTGGCAGTGCTACACACAGAAAAATTAAAATTTATCCAGATAAATTGCTATCTCCACACTACAATTTCCCATGCCTTTGTAGAGGAAAAAAATTCAGACACAAAGTGGAGATAGGAAAAACCTGCCTAGCAAGGGTGATATGTGTTCAAAATCTATCATTCAAAGAAAAACTCCTGTCTGTACTTAAATACATACAACTTTTTGTTGAAGAGAAGTTTGCCCAAGTTGCAGCCTGCAAACTATGGAGATTCAGCATCTATAAAAAGGATATGTGAGGCCTGGTTTTTAGTGTTTCTCAGCATGTTGTCTGACCCTTCCTGTAAATGTGGGCACCATGTAACTCTGCCAGCCTGTAAACAAGTTAAAGAGCATAACTTTGCCACCATGTACACTTGCCTAAAATGTTGTGGACATACAGCTGTAGGTGAAGTGTGTATTCCCAGAGGACAGGCAGCTGGACATGACCACCTGTGGCACAGAGCTTGGTGCTGCCCAGGGACAAATGCCACTCTTCTGTCTACACCCAAATCCCCGCTGCAGCCCCCAGGGCTCTGGCTGTGCTCCTCACTAAGCTGACCTTTAACCTGGGCACCCCTGCCTGAACTGCAGAAGTCATTTCTCACTCTTGCAATAGGGCTCATTCTACCTCACCAAGCACACAATGGTGCATAAACAGATCCTTGATCCTCACAAACAGGAGTCCTGTGCATGCCCCAGCTATGAGCAAAGCCCTGCAGGACACATGGTGCCACCTCAGGAAGAGAGCAAAGAACTGCACCGTGCCCTCTCCCAGACCATGTACAGGGCTCAGGCTCACTGGGCTGGTGTCAGCTCCAGCTTGCATTGCCCCAGCAAAACCCATCACCACACACCACAGTCCAGGCTGAGCACTGCCACACTCCAGGAAACCTGGGCTCCCTCTCCCAGCACAGTCTGTCTCACAGGCCAGCTGAGTACACCAAACAGAGGTACCCAGGCAGCAAGACAAGCCTCACCCCAGCTCACAGCACCAAAGGGGTGTTCAAGAACACCAAACTGGTTTTCTCAAGCTGAGTTTAATATTGCCATGGTGCAAAACTGATTGTGATTGGATAAATGTTTCTGTGCAGACATGATGACAGGAGTGAGTGAAGCTGACTGGTCCTTCTGGATTTGGTTTGGGGGATTTTTTTGGGAGGAGAAAGTATTTGGTTGAGCTGAAGGAAATAGAAGATATAAAAATACAACATAAGTGATACAAAAAATTATATGGTATTTTAAAGATTTTTCCTTTTTCAAATTATCTAAAATGTCATTTAACAGGAGCAAGGAAATTTGATTTTACAGACACATAAATATACATGTAACTATATATGTGAGGAGGGAGTGTTGTATAACTACATTTAACTACACCGCATGCCTTTAATAAAACTTTCCTGTGTAAAACTCTTAGGGATTTTTAATCCAGGCAGCTAACCATAAAGTTTTCTCCATAACAGTAAATTATGACAATTGCCCAAGGCTTTAACATCCCTGCATTTTGCTCTGAGCTTTGAATTAGGTTGTGATGATCAATATTAATAGTCTCTGCTCAGATATGGTCACTGCAAAACCAAGATGAAACTGTCTTTGCCTCTGAATTTTACTGCAAATGTGAACATTTATCAACACTTACTCAAGATATAAATGAGAAAGAGAACAGTTAATCATGAAAGAAAGAGCTTAGTTAAAATTTAACCTCCTTACCAAGCATCTAGAATATTTTCCAGAAGCAAATGTAGATAGTGGTATTGCAGGAAAGACAGCAAAGTCTATGAATATTGGTGATCAACATAAACCTTGTCCACTCCTAACTGTTCTGGGGAGTAAAAAGATATAAAATTTTCTTTGTGTGATCACAGCTTTTTCACACTAGCTCTCAGCTTTTTGTCTCCAGCTGTCATTGTTTAGAATATAAAAATTGCCTAAGAATCTATTTAAAACAACAATATAACCCAAAGGATCCAAAATACCCACGCCCTCCAGCACCATCAGATGTACTGTATTAGCATGCCTTTCCTTCAGCTGGGTGGTGTTGCAGCACACACAGCATGAAGAGACAGCTGCACCCTGCTTGGGCTGGCCCAGGATATGTCACTCTGCACACCAGGCACTTTGATGTCAACCTAAAGTTCACCTCTGCTGCTTAACAAGAATTATCTCAAAACCTTCTTCTTGGGCTCTTTGGTGGGACATATAAATGCATCTGCAAGACGAGCCAGAAAAGGTGTTTGCCCTAAAGAGCTGGCAAGGCCAGGAGGAAATCTTTCAATAAACCATTGGTTAAAAGCAGTAGTTTGTCTGTTTGAATATCAAGTGGTCTTGGAGAGCAGTGAGTCATTTTTCAAAGAGCACACTGAGCCACCGGGAGCAGGAGGGAAAAGGAAATATGAATTTTTAAAGAAGATTTTGCATGACTCAAGTTGAACACTTTCGTCATTGAAATCAGTACATGGAGGTTGCTGCACTAATGACCCTTCAGAGCTGGGACATGTCACGTTTCTCATCTTCTCTCCTCAAGGATAAATTCCAAGAAGAATAATGCACAAATGTGTGTCCACAGCTCCTCACTGTCACCAGGTAAAAAGAGCGCTTAAAACTAGGAGACAACACGTGCCGTGTTCACCACAGGTTTGTCCGAACTGCGTGTTCCATCATTAGCATCCCAGGAGATAGAAATGCAGTTGTGGTGGCCAGTTTGACCAACTACTCCAGGAGCAAGGAATAAAAAAGAGAAAACTATGAAACAGAGGGTTTGGCAGTATTTGCTCTCTAGGCCATAAACCTTGAAACATCCTCTATTTTTTCTAGTTGTTCACTAAAATCGTAAGGGCTCGCTTCTTGGTTCTAGAAACTGGAGCTTCAGGAAAACACAAAATATCCTAAGACCTAGGATGCAGTCTGTCATGAAGACAATTAGGTTGGCTTTCCTATTTTTATCGAGGGATGGGTTGTTGGAATATGTTAATATGTTAATTAAATTGTTGTGGACTTTAATTAGTTACGGAAATTATGGAAGTTATTAATTAGTTAATAAAGTTAAGTGTTTGTGGCCTCATTAAAGTGGGAGATGTTCGATTGTGGTGGGGGCAGTTGCAGTATTGAGAGTTGGGAAAATGTTCTGGGATTCTATTGGGACAAGTTGTATTGGGTTCTATGTATTAGGGAGAGAGAGAGACAGAGAGAGAGAGAGAGAGAGAGAGAGAGAGTGTGTTAAGGTCAAACATGACATCTGAAGGAAAGTTCCAGAAGCTGAGGTAGAGAGGGGAGGAACACCAAGATCCCAAATTAGCATAAGGGGATAAAATGTTTCACCTCCTTGGCCTAAAGCCACCCAATCCATAACCCTTGGATCTGAATGAGCTGAGCAGCAGCGGGCAGAGGGAGGACAGAACAGAGAGGGAGGGACCCAACCCTGNTCATTTTTCAAAGAGCACACTGAGCCACCGGGAGCAGGAGGGAAAAGGAAATATGAATTTTTAAAGAAGATTTTGCATGACTCAAGTTGAACACTTTCGTCATTGAAATCAGTACATGGAGGTTGCTGCACTAATGACCCTTCAGAGCTGGGACATGTCACGTTTCTCATCTTCTCTCCTCAAGGATAAATTCCAAGAAGAATAATGCACAAATGTGTGTCCACAGCTCCTCACTGTCACCAGGTAAAAAGAGCGCTTAAAACTAGGAGACAACACGTGCCGTGTTCACCACAGGTTTGTCCGAACTGCGTGTTCCATCATTAGCATCCCAGGAGATAGAAATGCAGTTGTGGTGGCCAGTTTGACCAACTACTCCAGGAGCAAGGAATAAAAAAGAGAAAACTATGAAACAGAGGGTTTGGCAGTATTTGCTCTCTAGGCCATAAACCTTGAAACATCCTCTATTTTTTCTAGTTGTTCACTAAAATCGTAAGGGCTCGCTTCTTGGTTCTAGAAACTGGAGCTTCAGGAAAACACAAAATATCCTAAGACCTAGGATGCAGTCTGTCATGAAGACAATTAGGTTGGCTTTCCTATTTTTATCGAGGGATGGGTTGTTGGAATATGTTAATATGTTAATTAAATTGTTGTGGACTTTAATTAGTTACGGAAATTATGGAAGTTATTAATTAGTTAATAAAGTTAAGTGTTTGTGGCCTCATTAAAGTGGGAGATGTTCGATTGTGGTGGGGGCAGTTGCAGTATTGAGAGTTGGGAAAATGTTCTGGGATTCTATTGGGACAAGTTGTATTGGGTTCTATGTATTAGGGAGAGAGAGAGACAGAGAGAGAGAGAGAGAGAGAGAGAGAGAGTGTGTTAAGGTCAAACATGACATCTGAAGGAAAGTTCCAGAAGCTGAGGTAGAGAGGGGAGGAACACCAAGATCCCAAATTAGCATAAGGGGATAAAATGTTTCACCTCCTTGGCCTAAAGCCACCCAATCCATAACCCTTGGATCTGAATGAGCTGAGCAGCAGCGGGCAGAGGGAGGACAGAACAGAGAGGGAGGGACCCAACCCTGGGGGATAAAATCGAACCTCTCTCCTGGGGGGCCTCTGGCCCTGCCCTTTGGTGGCTCAGCACCTGGCATTGTTCCCTTTGCTTTGCAGCCCGGCACATCACCAGCTTTGGGTCTTGGATTGTTTATTAAAAAGTTGGGGTTTTTTTTGTTAATAAAGCCCTTGAAATTTGTTTAATTTGCTTTATCATTTTTGACACAGTCTGATGTGACAAGCTTGATCTCCAGCTCAGAGGAGCAGAATGGTTTCATTTGCTGTTTTTCCCTTTGCAATCTCATGTTCCCTTCTCAGCCAAGTGAAGAAGAAAAGCTTTTGCCATGTACTGCCACACTATAAAATGCCCAGAAACAAAAAAGCCTACAGGCATTCCTGCATCCATTTCTTCTTCTCAGTGTTTTAATAAGTAATTAAGCAATAATGATAGCAAAGAGATTGCAAGTTTTTACACTTACACCCTAAAACCACCAGGCTCTGTTTCAGGAATTTTCTTCCAAGGTTAATCACTTCATCAGCTCCATTTGTAGATTTCCATGATTTCCAATAAAACCCTGTACCCTTTAATTGAACTTCTGGAGATGAGTTGTTCTCCCGTTATTTATTTTGACTTCTCCCTTGTTGCCTCAACAACAGCTTCTCTCCTTTAACACCCCTCATCTTTTCATCTTCACCCACCCTACACAGCCCACCTACACCCACATGAAGTCTATTTAGCTCCTGCAGCCTTATTACCTTATTCCTTTAGGACCTACTAGCCCATCATTTCATTAGATCATGTAAAAATTCATATTGGAAAGCCCTCCAGGAGGGCATTACCTCTCTCTGCTTAGAAGCTGTTCGACCTCACCTCAAGTACTGTGCCTGGTCTGTTTGTCCCAGTCAGTGCAAGAAAAGCATCTATCAGCCAGGACATGTTCAGTGCAGGGCCATGGTGCCAGCTGCCTGCTCGAGCACCGACCCTGGGAGGGGAGTCTGAGGGACATGGCTTGCCCAGCCTTCAGACAGGCCCTGCTACCTAACAAGAAGTCATCATTAGAAGCACAGAGCCAGGCTCTGCATGGAGCAGCACAAGGGAAAGGCAACAGGCATTAGGCATAGGCCAACACCCATTTCATGAACTCCCAGATGAGCCTGTGGCCAGAAGAACAATGCCATTTGTTTGGATAGCACTCCCAGGCCTGCACTGTTTAGAAAATAAAAAGATCTCTTTTTAAGTCTACAGATCTATACATATTAATGTAAAAATATGTTACTAACATGCTATATCCGTCACCCAAACCCCTCCCCCCAGTCAGTAGCAGCATCAAAGACTTAATTTTCTCTATTATTAGGTATATTGTTTACAGCAACACAGAAGATCACAGAGAGAGTTAAATGGATATTTGCCATCTCTCATTAGTAATGTCAACACTGTCTCTTGGGTAAAAGGCTCTTTGGGTAAAATGCTCCATCTGGAAAGTCTGGAAGTCTGAGGTTTTGTTCCCTAAAATTTTTGGTGACTGATTCCTATGGGATAGGAGGGGCAGAGGTACTGTATCTGTACATCAGTTTCTCTTATTTGGAGGCAGGCTATGTTTTGCAAATTTTGTTTTCCTCTGTTTTGCAAATGGGCAGTTACTAGTCATTCACTCTATGTTGCTTATAATTTTCTGTTCTTTCAGAGTAATTTTCAAAACACTTTGATTTTCTTTTCAGCTGTGAAAGAATAATCCAAAACCAAACATGTTATTCTTTGAAATTAACTCACTCACTAAAGCTGGTTTCCCTATAAATTTGACTGAAGTGGATGATTAAGAAGTCTTCTCTACAAATAATGCTTCATGCAATACAGCTGTAATGAGACTACAGTCTGATTATTTAAATGGATGAACACTTTTATTTACTGCAAAATCACTTCTGACTTGCCCTATATTTAATACTTAATGAGACTTTGAAATCACAGTAGTGGTTTCACTCATTGTTAGGGAGGTCAACTCCAAAAGCTGGTTACTTCAGTCCTCAGAGTTGACTCTGGCCTTCATGTTCCCCTAGGGCACCAATTAAATTTAAAGGATGAGCTTCACCAAGAACCTGAACTTGGGAGTTATTTTCTTGCCCTGCACAGAGCAGATGCAACGTTATTTGGCCCTAGTGGATTTCTGATGTCCTTTCAAGAGCTTCTAAATCTCTCTAGCAGAAATTTGAAGACATATATTATATGCTGGGTCTTCTCCAACAAATTGATATTGTTTTAAGTTATACTGCAGCTCTTAATGACATCTTTCTCTGAGGTCTGGTAAAATAGTTCTTCAATTATGTATTACTCTGAATTGTTACAAAGGACCCCTAGGATGAGCACCTGTGTGATCCAGGACCTGAAGACAGGTTACTCATTCAAGTACAGATAGATGTCTCTACAGAGGCAAATTATTAGAGGACACTAGTTTGAAGCTGCACCATGCCCAAGCCACCCTGTCCTCCTTCTTGGCACTACTCACTCTCTCTGAGCTAGTTATGCCACAAGTGTAGCCTAAGATATGTGTGCTACTGCTACAAGGTGGATATGCCCAGAAGCACTTCCATTGTTTGCCTCCAGACTCAGGTACCTTCAAGGCTGACAGGCAATTGTGGTTTGAATGCTTTGCATTAGAGAATAGTCAAAAAGAAAGAAAATTGCCTTGGCAGTACAAGACTGAGAAAGAGTTTTTTGCTGTATTTTCATGTAATGACAGCAGTGAACCATAATGATACCCATGAGGTGTGATGATCCTCATTGATTCCAACAGGTGGTTCTTACAGTGGTGGTATCTGCTGTTCTTTTTGAGACAGGAATGTGACCATACTGGAGTGGAGAAGGAAAGCCCTTCCTAGAAAATCACTTTAAGTCTTGCTAATTGATCAAAGGAGGAGTGTGAAGCCTTTAGACAGGCACTTTTTCCTTGACTGTGATGTTACAGAACCAGAGGCCTATCAGAAAAATCCCACTCACAAAGGAAGTTCCTCACATTTCCATGTTTTTTAACTTTGTTTTGTGCAGATGTCTACTTCTCCTGCCAAATTCTCCAGCTTAGTGCACGTGAGACAGAAAACATTATCTGGATCTGAGAGAGCTACATTCTACAGTACTTAGCTGAAGGGGTAACTGGAGTGTTTTAGAGGCCAAAAAGTCCCACATGACACAGGTCTGTTGTGAAGGAAAACAGAACTTGATAAACTTCCAAGTGAAACTGATTGTGCCCTAAGCCACCTCATCTAGGAAAAGATGTCACTGCCTATGGCAGGGGAGGCTGGACTGGGCAATCTCCAAAGGTCCCTTGCAACCAAAATCATTCCATGAGTCTGTGATTTATGAAAAAGTATTTCAACCTCCCAGGTAATATGCCAGAGAGCTCTCAATAAAAATAAGCCATGTTCACTTCCTAAGTATTAACTGGTGCAGAGTATAAATGTACTGAATGCACCTGTCTGTGTATGGAGGCAAGGGGAAGTGGAAAGGGGAGGAAAGCTTAGAGGTGAGCTGGGAGGCATCTTGCTTTTTTTCTGTTGGGAGTTTGATCTGGCCTTCCTGAACACAAACTACAGAGAGTTCCATAAAAGCAAGAGATAACAAATGCTGCCTCTGTTTCTGGTGCAACTCTCTGCTGAAGAATGACAGATGCACACATAGCCTTATCAAACACAGATGTATACAAGCATCAGGTTGTTTATAGCTCTTCTTTTACTTGCCTTTCTGGCCAAAGAGTTAGAATAACACTGGAAAGGATTCAAGCTTAGTCAGCTGAACCAGACTTCCATTAAAGGCATAAACAACCAGATAAGAAAAGAGAAAAAAGTTAAAAAAGGGGATATTCTACAACAACACAGTGGATGTGATCTAGCCAGATGCTGGCTGCCTGAGCGGGTGACCCCTCTGGGCTTCTGAGGGCACAGGGTTGTCACTGTGGGTTCCACTGCCCTAAAGGTGGGAATGTGGCAGTCACCACAGCAAAGCTTGCTCCTTTCAGTCCATCTGCTTTCCTGTCACTGATATTTACAGCCCCACAAATGTGTATAGGCCCAGCCGCCAATGCTTTCATTATTAGACCCAGCATGAAGCACATAAAATTTTGTTCATTAATTCCCAATTGCACATTTGTATTATTTATCAAACACAGCCTTTGGGGGACAGTAATGAGAATCTTGGGGGTTGCTAATCTCATCTTTTTTTCTTTAACACTTTCTTTACTTGAATGAACAGTTTTGGATAATGGCTTGACTCTGCTTTTTTGTTCTATTTTGGAGACTTGAAATAAAAATCTATCATTGTGCTCTCACCCTCTATAAATCTTTCTTGCAGTTAGCAAAAAGAGCCAGAATACAGTTTGCTAAAGAAGTATTGCTATATTTCTCTATTCTAAACCATCAGTGCCATTTGCAGTCATTCCTGTACCAAGAGCATTCACTTACCTCCTTCTGTGAACTTCTCTCTCTGACCTTCCTTCTGAAATCAGTAAATAGCATTTTTCATCGGTTCAACCTTAAGAAGATTTAAAGTACAGGAATGTAGGAAACTCTTGATTTTAGGGAAACAGCTCTTGTCAAGTGCCTGAATTACTTCTAAAATTATGTCACAACTTTGATTAAGTGTGTCATAGCCCCACATGTATCTTTGACTTCTATAGATCTGTTAAATTAATACAACATTACACTGGTCTAAAAATTGGTGTTATGTAACACCAATGCAATAAGGTAGAAAGCAAATTCTGGAAAACATCATTGCCAATAGAAGAGCATCAGTAAAAAAGTTTTACTACTCAGATTTTGTTTTCAAAAGTGATGAAGGAGGAAATTGCAATTCCAGGGACAAAGATTGAAAATGCAGCAAACAGTAATAAAGGACAGAGCAGACAAAACCCTCTGACTGCCTGGTAGCCTGAGTAACCCATTCAAAAAGTTGGTGTATCCAAAAGATATTCTTCCTTTTCAGAAAGATGAAGGGAAGTCTAGACTTATGGAATAAGGGAAAGGATACAAGAAAAGACTGATGGTACAACAGACCAAAACTGTAACAAAACCCAGATAAGGGAAGGTTGAACAGGTTTAATAAACTGATTAAGTGCTATAGGTACTGGGGAGTGAAGACTGAAATACTCCATGGGGTTTGGAGCCTATTTTTAGAAAGAATGTTGACAAACAGGAAAAGATAGAGCAACTAAATTATTTGAGAGTTGGAGTGGAAAAGATAAGAAGCCTGGTCTCTTCTAGCTGACCAAAATGATGACCAAAGAGTGGCATTTCAAAGGAGGAAACTACTGAGTTTTTATTTCTAGCAGAGAAAAACCTATCAAGAATCAGTGGTGAAAGATAGAAAAGGAAGGAAGGGAAAGAGAAGGGGAAAGAGGAGGAAAAACAGGAGGGATGAAGGGAGGCAGTTAGGTGGGCAAACCATAGAACCATGTTTTAAAAAGCAGGTGGTTAACCACTGAAACAAATTACCAAGTGAAAAGGTTTACTCTTCATACCCTTAATCATTTGGGTTTCCAGATTAAGCCTACATGCTTTCTTAAACATGGCTTTCAGTGCAAAACAAAACATATGTTCATAAAGAGACAATTATCACTGCAATATAGGGTATCCTTAACCACCTGTGACATACACCTCAAGTGGTCTGATCTGTCCTGTAAGGTATTTGTAAACCCTTGTTGGTAGTATTGAGATCAGTGGTTAAGCAAAATTTGCCCAAAAAGGTACTATTTTCTTCTAAATTTTGACATGCAAAAAAAAAAAACATATGAACTGAGCACATGCTTAATGGTTCCTTCTTTTACAGTCATTTCATGCATGGCAAAAATTGTCCGGTGTTTTCTTTGAGATGAAATGCTGAGGAAGCCTGTTGCCTTTGTGGTCTACAGCAGAAGTTTGAAACATGGCACAGGAAAACGGTCCCCTGCTAGCCACAAATCCTTTATGTTTTATGTTATCTGCAATAACTAATTTAAGAAAGGGGAGGAAATGCCAGACAGGCAAAGGATGATTAGGGAACAAAAAGTGTGAGAAATAGCTGAGGTGATACCAAATGTCTTTATCATGACCCATGAGTTTACTCACTCTGTTATTCCTGTTTTCCCCGAGGACTGTCTTGCTGAGGGTGGGGGCTGAGCAGCTGGTTGGGAGTTTTGACCATTATGGTATCAAGCATCGGAAGGGAGCCTGAGGAGCAACTCTGTATCAGGGCAAGGTCAAGTCACATCCTTTTCCTCCTTGTTCTTTCCTGAGAGGCACAGCAGAGCACGCAGTATCCAGCCTCTTCGGCAGCATGCAGATGGGAGGACATGGGTAGGTCAAGACACAAACTATACTGCTGACCAGGGCCAGGAAATACTCCTCCACATAATTCCAGACCATAATTCAGGCATTCCCACACCACTCCCAAGAGGCAAACTCTGTGAGCTGACCGATTTTGGCAGGTAAGAGAGTTTAATGGCATGGACACAGCCTCTTCCATACCAGTTAACCTCAGTGTCAGAGGCCAAGCCTGCACACACTGACTTTGCAATCAGGGATGCACCCACACTGCCCTCACCTTTTAGTCCAGGTGAACAAACATGTGTTTGCATTTATAGGGTTAATAAAGTTAGCCACATCCTTGCCTGGCATTAACCAACATCTTTAGCAGCTATTCCTTGGAACTGACCTTGTCTCTTAAATTGTAATGTTCTTGAGCAAAAAGTATTTTCCATTTTTCTAAGCACTGCATATTTTTCGTGTCAATTTCTATGAGTTATTTAATTATCAGCTTAAAATCTCTCTATTTTTAGAGTAAACATTTCATTTATTATAATTATGCCGAGTAAAAATTAATGCAAGTATTTGTGGTATATAATTTTAAATGTTGCAATGCCTTGAGACCTTGAGAAAGACCATATGTGTTTGCTTTAAAAGGCACTTCTGGTGTGGGTAAAATTTAGACAAACAGTGCATGCAAATAAGTAGTTGTAAGTAATCAAAAGAGAGTTCTCTACTCATAAGAGCTAATATTTATTGTTGTTGCTATCACCATTCCTGGAGCCAAAAGTTACAAAACTAGATTTCCTAATTTGACTTATTCATGAATAAATAAAAAGAACCCAAGACTTTTTTTTCTCCAAATGAATAAAGTTTGTTCCCATCTTTCCTACTTCTCCCAGCTGAGCAGCTTATTGTACTACCAATGGAATGCAACAGATTGTGAAGGAGTCAAGGAGACATTTGAAAATAGATTTGTTCAGCCATACACTGCAAAAAGCACATCTGTTATTGACAGAGTGAAAATAGAGTCTGCAAGGAGTTAGCACTAAATGTAATTCAGACTCAGGAACAGAATTCTTGCCTAGATTTTACTTTCTTATTTTACTTAGGTAAAATTGTGTCTGCTTCACTACAATTGCCATAAGTACACACAGAGGGCCAGTTTTTAAGGTTCCTAGGCAATGAAAGACACCATTCAAAATCACATATTAAAGTTCATTCCACATCATGCTTGTGACACCTTCAGAAATGTGAAAAATCTTTGTTAAGGGAACAGAGAGATTGCAGTAAGAACAGCTCAAACTGTTGGGTAATTAAGGTTATCAAGTCTCAGTGGGCATGACTTATTTTTTCACCTGGAAATGTTACATTACAAGAAACTGAGCTTTTTAGCCCTTCTCTTATTTCTACAGAGTTCAGCATTCTCTGCAGCCAGTCTGTACATTATTTCAATGCAATCTGGCTATGTAAGGGCCCTTTCTGCACGCATCCAAGAAATTTCTTGAAAGAGCTACAGCTTTTTTGGGAAATATCAGAATCCAAGCTGTAACAGCAGTAATTTGACCCCTGGGATGTAGTCCTAATTCATATCATCTAACTTCAGCTATCTAAAAGTTTCTCTTCTGTGTTTACTTTCCTATGTTCCCTCTACAACTGGGAGGGAGGACAGGGCATGTCCAGATGGGTGACAGGGATTCACAGTGGTATGATAAGGTATTAGGTTAGACTGGACATCCATTTCTGCATGGCTCAAGTTAGGTAAAAAGATTTGCAGCTTTTGCATATAGCCATTTTCCACTCTGGACATTCACATTCCACATATTTCACGTTTGCATTTTTTGCACAGAGCCTTCTGCTTCCAGAACACCCGAGTACTCAACATATTTTCCTAATCACTGCAGAAAGCACATTTCTTGCCCAGGTTTTCTTGGCTGCACACCATCCAAAACCACACTGAATTGGATTGTTCATATCCTCATTATTGGAGCTGTAGGCATTTTTGAGAGGAGAAGCCCATAAGTTATATTTAGGTGTTCAGCAACCTTCAGAATGGAAGGCAGAGCTTTTGTCTCCAACCTAAGCAGCCATCACAGTTTGTCACCAGCTGATGGCAGGATGTTGTTCCCCACTGCCACTTTCCAAGTGTCAAGTCAAACACAGAACTACAACAAACACCTGTGAAAGAAAGCTGAATACAGGCAGTTTGGAATGTTTTGTCCTCCCACAAAACTATATCTGACTATGAGTAACTGCACAGCTGCCTGTAGAAAGTTGCTCTGCTTCTGTGGATCACACAATGCTTAAATTACCTGTTTGGCTCTTTTTAGGAGACTCACATTTGTCCACAATTCCCAGACCAGTACTGACCTAGCAGAGATCTGTTAAAATGACCTGTTAAAACGTGGAGAAGGGGTTTTTTTATTATTAAAAAAATTAGATTTCTTTAGAATGTAAATGAATTGAAACCACAGCCAGCCTTCAAAGAGAAAGCAGGGTAATTACATTGCTACAAGGCAGTAGTTGAATTACTGGTGTAAAGTAATACTCATGCATGCAACTATCCCAAAGGTAATGTTATTATCAGACTATATGTGATACAGATGCTATTGCTTCCCAGGCTTACTGCATTCTCCTTTCATAGAAACAGGCTTCTTGTATTCCCATTTTTACTGACTTATTTACATCAGGATTTTCAGTCACTTCAGCAATTAATCACCTGCAAATCTTAATACAAGTCCCAGGGTGAGGGAATGGAAAAAGAGACTTTCTAGAGCACAACTGCCCCGATCTTGTGATCAAGAGCATTCTTCCTTCCTCACAACTAAATTTTATTTAAAACTGGCAGTTATTGTGAGGTCTTTCCTAACCTCAAGTATCATTTCCTCCCAGTGCACAAACTGAGAGTTTCACAGTAACAGTGTTCCTGCCATGTCTCTGGTGTGGCATTTCCAGTCTTGGATGCACTACTGTCAGGTAAACAACTACCACTTGCTTTCTTCTGTAATGTGTTCACAGAAGCTTAGAATTCTTTCTTCTACTACTTACCATACACACACACACACAGACACACACATATCTATATATATAGGGATTACAGCTATGGGAAAATACCCTTGGTAAAACACAATAACTTAGACCAAGAAATACTAGGGACCAAAAGGGTTAGGATATCACTTTTTCTCCATCTGGAAAGCTTTTGGCTATGCATTGCAATATCTTGATTTTCTCCAAACTGCTGTATTTTATTTTCAGAATGACAAAATTCAGAACAAAATACAGGAAAAGAGTTATTATGTCTGCCCAGAAAAAAAAAAAATCAAAATACAGAATAAGATACTTTCAGTGTAGATTTTAAACTTCTACAGAGCTTTTTTTTTTAATGTTTTCCGTAGTTTTACTTTCTGGATCAATAAAAACCATCCTGTATTCTGTTTTCTTGGGGGGGAGGGGGCGGGCAGGAATCTCATGTTTACCATGAGCTCAGATAGAAAGTAGAGACATTCAGGCACAATCCTTGTGGGGGTGGTTTCATCATACTAACAACCTGAATCAAAGTCTCAACACTGTTGAAAGGTGAAAAGTTTTTCTCTCTCCACTTGACATGTTATTTCCTTCCTGCTTTGCTCCTTCCCCCTCTTCTCAGTCTCCCTCCTTCCCCTTGCTCCAGCTCTGGGGTTCATCTGAGTGTCAGGTTTTCAGGGCCTGTTTTCATGCCACTGTATCAACTGTAAGATAAGCTATTACCCATCACAAGAATAATTTTATTCCACATTGGGCAATACTGTATCACTTACTTTATCAGTTACAAAGCACTCAACGCTGGCCTGTTAGGTAGGCAAATCAATCTGTCATCTTAGAATAGTTACTGCTTTATTTCCTTTTCTTTCTGTTTAAATGCCACATTGGTCTGAGTGCTTTCTTCAGTGCTTGCTTCACCATAGAGCTCACTGCTACAGCAGGACTGTGATAACTTCGCCAGGGCAACTAAATCACGAATATGGCTTCCTTGGCTAAAAATACAATCAACAGGGAGAAAAGCAGGCATATTCAAAGAGAGATTCAACTGTCTGACCTGTCCTGCAAATCCTTCCTCTTTAGTCACAGCAGGAACCCACACCAGCTCTGCTCCTATGAGACATTTACATCAAGCTCCACAGTTCACCAGGACCAATCTTATCATGTACTTGCAATAAACAGGAAACACTTTTTGAGGCTGAAAGCCAGCACAGAGTAGTTGTCAATCTGATTTTGCCAACCTGTGCCTGGGCTATCAACTTATACCTGAAGTGCTCTTGTTTCAGTTTCTCAACAACTATTTGAAACAGATTCAGTGGGAAGGAATACATTTCAAATGTCCAGATCAGCAGAGCCTGAGCCTTTTATTAATAATTGAAGAAGACATAAGAAACAACTGTCATAAGTTCAGCTCCTGGCTTTCAGGTGTCTCTACAGAGCACTGATGTCAGACCAGCTCGCACTGGTGACCTATAGACCCTCTAGAACCTTCTGTTTGCCAAGGATTTTCTTAGGAGAGGAAAAGAGTAACATGCATGTTGCAATATTCTATGGATTCATCTGCCAAGTAAGGGATGATAGAGCAGATGCAGAGATATGAATCACCATGTCCAGAGGGTATGTGTCAGTGTGATATGCAAACCTCAGTTCCCCTTGCATTGCAGATGAACCCTCAGTCATGTATAGGGCAAGTGCTGTGTCCCCAAACAACCTGTGACAATGCATTGGTGGTTGGGCTTGCAGAGGAGGTTGTATTTTTAGACGCAAACAAAAATCTTTTCCTGAAGCAGAAAGAAAACTGCAAACTAGTGGTTTTATTTCTCCCATTTTTCATGCTGCAAACACTGATTTGTGTTTGTTGTTAGTAAAGACTGCTGTGAAGACACATAAAATTGGAACTGGAAGATCTAACACCTTCCATGCTGGCTAGAGTGACCAGAGATCATCCAGGCATGCCAATACAGAAACAGCTCCTTGTCAATGAGGTGAACTGCAACCAGACACGTTCATTTTGTGAAAACCTTCAGGCCTAAAAGAGGCCAGAAAGCAGCACCAAGTGTTGCTGCTGAACACTTCCAGAGCAGGAAGAGCCATGGGGAAGAGGTACTGACCAAACTGAGAGCTGCCTACCAATCCACATCTAATTAAGATTAATGAAGGCCAATGCTATCTCTAATTACACAACCTAAAAGGCTTGTAGAGTCAAAATAAGCCACATACCTTTATTTTTGCTTTTGTCTTAGCAATAGCTTAAAAGTGTTTATTCTTCTTTGCTGCAAGGGACCTCTCTGGCTGTGTTTCCAAAAGCCTAGAAGATCAGGGAGATCAAGGAGAAGGATGGGTAAGGCTTCAGGCTAAGGCCAGCTATATCACAGAAGCTGTGTGTTGCTTGGACCAGAAGCCCTGGACTCCATACCCAGAAGAGATTGCATCTTTAGTTTTAAAGATGAAGTTCTAAGCTGACAGGCTCACTGCTGCCTAAGGGTTGTCCAAGAAACATCTGTCCTGTCTTTGATCATTGAAAGCACCCTCTGCTGGTAGGAGTGAGTGGACAGATGAGCTGAGCTCTGGCCATGCCTCCTCACTTTACAAATAAATTTGTTTAAATGGTCAAAGCTAGCTGAGGGCCGTGACTGTTTGACCATAAAGATATGCTGTTCCTGAGCAGCCACTTCTTGCACTGCTTAGGTAGGTGTAATACCAGCTCAGTAATTAGCAACTGCACCCTCAGCAACTGCAGTTGTTTGTTTGATAGAACAGCCCTGAGTCATCAGGATTCTGAACCTTTGTGTCCTGGAGGACAACAGCTCAAACGTATTCAAGGAAATAAACTGATGGCTCTAAAAAGTGTTCATAGAAAAGGCATGCAGAGAAGAGCATCAGCAAGGAACTATTTCCCTGAACAAGTGATAAAGGCACACACCTGGGAAGAAAAATGGTTGGGGTCCAGTCCCTACTCCAGTGGCTTTGAAAGAACTCTGAGGAAAATCAGTGCAGCAAAACCAAGAGAGACTGTCCTGATCAGCCTGTAGCTTAGGCACTAGTTCAGTTTCCTTCTCAAAGGATTTCATTCCTTTTGTGACAAGTGAAGTATACATGAAGGACATCACTACCATTTATCCCACTCTGTGTCTTGATTTTATCAGATCTGTTCATAAACAAACCAAAACAAGGTTATAATCTGTACTCATGGTTTATTTGGACAAAAACCTGTCCATGCTGAATAAGTCTCTGTATGCAATCTGGTCCTTTCGCTTCAGGGATGGCAGAAGATGGAAAGCAGAGATGATAGCAGTGAAGATGATCCAAGACAGCAAACATTTCTGTATAAGAGAAAACCAAATGGATGAGGAGTCTCCAGGTAGGAAAAAGATAAATGAGTAAGGCTACAAACAATGAATGGTGCTGAAGAGGTGACGAGGTAATGACTATTCACTGTGTCACACCACACAAAACCTACAGGGCACCTACTGAAATTATTAGGTGTCAGATTAGGAGGAGAGAGCAGTATTTCTTCACACAGTGCATAATTATATTGTCACAGGCTTCTGTGCAGGCCAAAAGTGTTGGTAAAGTCAAAAAGTCAGAGGAATTCAGGGAAGGCTGGTCCACTGGTAAAAATTAGTAAAATTTTTAATGAAACAGTAGTCTTAATTCAACCTCTGACTCCGAAAGCAAGGCGGGAGAGATCACTGTTCACATTCTTTGTTCACTGTTCTTGTGCTTTCTCTGAGCATTACTGCTGCAGTGCCATAGTGACATGCAGGCTACTGGGCTGAGTTTTCTGTACAGTGATATGAAGGCTCTTAGCCTGATGTTAATTTTATTTTTTGGCTGAGAAAATCAGGTACTCACACAGCTTGCAGCACAGACATAGGCTAGACAGAGACACAGAGGACACAGGAACCATCCTAACTCTCTGATGTCGCTGTCAGGTAAACTCTAATTCCAATGTTTTGAAAACCCATGTCCTTAAGCTCTATCTAGAGATGCAAAAACTTTACACGAAGAGCATTAATTGAGTCCTATCTCTAAAGTTACCATGATAAAAGTATTTATAGTGGAAAAATGAATTCAAGTACCATATCTCACACAGAACAATGATACTTCACACTTTCTCTGGCTAGGATATATTTAACTTTTTACATGTGTGCCACTGTTCCTATGCTGTCCCCAATATGTCCTTTCTGAAACATGAAGGAGCAAATTAGGAAGCTTGTTTATTCAAGGATAGACTCTGCCATTCCTTTGCATAACACCCTTGTCTATCTTGGAATAGAATTTGATCCATTGCCTAGCACTGTACAATACCTTACAACCAAGTCTGGGCTGCTGCCAGAAAAGTAAAGTTTAAAACTACCTAAGGGAACATCTCAAACTTGTCTGACATTTCTACTAAGATTTCTACTAAGAGAAATCATAAGCTGGGGTAGGTAACACGGGGACCTGGACTGGTTTGTTTTACCATTTTTTTGATTTCACTAAACTGTTCACACAGATTCTGATGTTGCTCAGTGGCCCAAAACAAAAATGGTCTGAACTTTGGAAGAATTAGAACAAGAGGACAATCAGGAAGAACACATTCCCTGCAGGGAAAGTGCAGCAGTACACTGCACACACCTGGCTGCTTTCCCCAGGAGCAGGGGGGTCATTCCTGGCGAGCTCCCTCACCTGAAGATCACAGCATGATGCACATGAGGCGTGTGATGGTGACTTGTTGCTGAGCCCAGCTTCAAACTGCGGTGCAAATTAAGACCTAGTGAACACGCATGCCCAGGAGGTGGGAGGTTCCTACCTCCCAGACCCCAGTGAACGATCTTTCTCAGTGTGACCTTTCATCTGGCAGCAAGCTATTTCCCTGCCTGGTCCCAAAACACATCTGATTATTTGGGGAAGTGTGACAGCACCTCTGCATTGGAACAATTCAGAGGACAATACTAATTTATTCACTTACTAATTCTGACCAATTCTGACCAAAATCAGAAAATGTAGTCGGCCACAACACAGTGTTACATTTCACATCTGGAATGTGTGTTGCAGCTGCATTCAGTCTCAAGGCAATTATTTCAATCCCAAACCCCGTTGTTGTAAATAAATCTAATTAATTAGAATGTTTTTCCTGTGCCTTTACAGAAAAAAACTCAATATTTCAGCAGAACCATAACCACCAGAAGTAGATTTTTGCTGCTGTTCTGCTCAGTTGTCCTAATTTATAAGAAATGTTCTCCAGTTAAACCTTCATCTATCTCCACCCACACAAACTGAGTTTTATCTCAGATTTCTGACACTAAATCACTTCTATCAGAAAGCCAGTATCACTTCTCTAAAGCCTTAGTTCAATGCTAAGAAAATTAAAACTACTACATTCTGGAACATTTCTACACCATTATTTTACGTCCATTTCTCATTTTTTCTTCTTTAATGAGTAGTACACATCTTGCAAAAGTATTACAAAAAGTAAAAGAAATTGTGCACTTCCCAAATTCCCTGGCTAAAATTCCCCTCCAGATGAGACAGCAAAAATGCTGCAAGTTGATAACTATTACCACTGGACATTTTCATAAACCAGTAGACTAAACAGCTTCTTGCATTCCTAAGAAACTCTTCTCTCTCTCCTGGCAAACTGAAAAATACACATTACTAAGATTATACTGCTCAAGTGCAGTGATTTCCAGTTAAAAAAATAAAATTTCCAAATTGTTTCGAAATTTCTAAATAATGTGACACACAACTACAATTTGTTTAAAGTAAGTTAAAAACACTTTTATTGCCATTTACTGCCTTTTGTGATGCAACTGCAAGATAAAATACCCTGTTTGAATTGCAATTGTGTTTAAAAAAAAAAAAAAAAAAAAAGAAGAAAAAGAGAAAAAAAAACACCAAAGTTTGGTGGCCGAAACGTCAAGTCAGTGGCAGGATGCGGGTTCCTTTTAGCCGTGGTGATTCCCTAACCCTGACAGCCCGTGCCCGGCCACCAACGCTTCGAGGCCGGCGGTTTGACCCAAGGCCGCCGGGGCCTGCAGCAAGCCCTGCGGGGGCAGGCGGGAACGCTGCCCAGCGAGAAAGCGCTGCCTGGACATCTCCGGCCATTCGGCTGAATTTGCCAAAATCCTCGTGCAAAAATGAACAGGGGCTCTCTGGGCAAGCTTAACGCGGCGGCCGAGGCGGGNGCTCCGTCGGCTGGCGGCGGGCGCCATCTGGCGGCGCGCGGAGCGGCCCGAGGCCTCAGGGAGAGGGCGGGAGCAGCTCCGGGCTCGCCCCGGCAGAGCCGCTTGGCTCTGACCCCGAACCGGGCCATGGGGCAGCAACAGCAAAGCAGGAACTTTTACAGCGCTTTAATGGCCGGCGTCTAGAGTTCCCACAACAGCTCTAGCTATCTGGGGTCTCTCGGAGAAGGCTGTCCTTTCGTGTTCCCCATTTCTGCACTGCTGCCAGAGGGAGCACCTGAAATACGCCTGCAGAGCCCTGAGGTGCCGTGCCGGGAGCCGTGTATCAGTGACGGTCCTGTGAGGATACTGCCTCACAGTATCAATCAAATACAATCTTTGGGAATGGCCGGCCGGCCTCCCCACACGGCTCTGTGACCATCGCTCAGGGAGTAGTGCCAGCCCTGGTGTAATAAAGGACGTCTTGAAGGTACTAACTTATGCAACTTTGCACTGTTATAAAAAAAAAAAAAGAAAAGAAAAAACTAAGTAGGAGATTTCTGCTGCAATTATTTCATGAAACCGCACACACCTCAGCATCACCCGTGTTGCCACTAACGCCCAGCCTGGCCACGGCCATTGAGCAGCAAGAGTGAGGCCACATTATCTTTTCTTTGTGTGACAGGTTAATTCTACAATCCATTATTTTCATGGGCAATAAATTTCACGAAGAAGCTCGTCTCTTGGTAACACTATAAAATATTTCCCCTCACTTTTGCCTTCACCTAAATGATATGGCTGTTGTGAGTCCAGTGCTGATAACATCCCCCAGTCCTGACCCAGGGCAGTCCAGGGCTAATAAACATTTCTGACAAAATTTTTCAAACATAATTGCGACCTCCTTGTCACAGCCTATTTTCAGAAGACAAGGCTTACCTATAAGCTATTTTACAATTCTACTAAGAGCTGTACTCTGAATAACAGACCTGACTACTTGTGAACATTCTACAGAGATGTCATAAGGCTGAGGATCAATTAGGATGTATAAGCCCAGCACAGCAAAGGGGTGACAAAATTAAGACACTGTTAATGCCTTGGCAATCCCATTTTGTACAGCAATCCATGCATTAAGAGTATTTTGTCCATATAATTTTTAAGGTATCTGGCAAAACCATTTTTCTTCAACTTACTTGGTAGAATATACATCATCCAGATGTTGATGATGATCTGAAAGTGAGAGGCATTTAATTCACTATTTAAATTTCAATGGACTTATGAGACATTTATTTAAATATTGTGAGAAAAAGAATTTTCCTAGGTTAAAATCCAGCTCCATATGTTAAAGACATGAGCTGTCAAGACCTTACTTCAGAAGTCCCACATCTTTGCATTAATTATTAACCCACTGCTTCCTTGTCATTAATTAAAAGGGACTGACTGGGACACTTTGTTGCTGGGCAACTATGAGAAAGATCAGCAAACTTTGTATGAATGATGAGGTATTGAATATCCCCAGCCAGTTCTCCTTCATGTTCTTGAATGCAATCCAATATGGTCAACTACAGCCTGATGTCCTTTCTTGGACATTTTTTAAGTAAAGCAAATACCTATTGTAATCAGCTAAATCTTTTGTTCAAAATAAAAAAAGAAATTTAAAAAAATACAAAAAAAAGGGGGAAAAAAGGGAAAACAACCAAGCAAGGTTCACATAGGGTGATTCAAAGGGATAATTAGGTAACAGAAATACTAGTGTTGACATAATAACATTACTTCTAAAACAAATACAATTACTCTCTCTCTCTTGCAGTATTAACTGAAAATCACAAAGAGCTGTGCAAATAGCAATCCAGTGAATAAAAGAAAGAAAGATCATTCATTTCAGAAAGGTGCAAACTGGAGTATTTTTCTACTTATTTTGTCCACCTAACTGGTAGTACAGACTCATCCTTTTGCATTCTATACCATGCACAATGCTATTCTACTTCAAAACTGAGCACTTAAAGGGATTAGTGTTTGTTGATTGCTTTCGTGAGATAATGTAGTCTTGTTCTCCTCTATGCTTTTTACCCATAATCTTTTATTTCCAAGGAGAAAATTCTGATTAGCCCTATGCTTTGAGTAGCAGAATTATTTCCTAGAGTGTGACAATTGTGTAATCATTCAAATAAGCCAGTAAACAAGCCGGTACAAATTTATCCCCAGCATAACAGTTCTGATTCAATTGAAATTAAAACAGTCAAAAATCCACAGTAGAGAGTTAAATTCCCTTGGGGGTTCAACAAGTGAAACCTCAGGCTGGAAATACCTGTTTTGATTTCTTAACCAGATTAATGCATCAGCCTTACAGAATGTGCTGTGTGTTAAAATACAGCAACGTAGACAGACCAGACCAACGAAACCAGTTCACAAACAAGCTGAAATTGCTTTAGTGAATATAAAGTAGAATTATCATTGTGGCTCATATAGGCATCTGGGTTTGGAAATAAATTATGAAAGTCAGATTTCTAATAAGTTTGTTGTTTGTTTTTTTTTTCAGAGATGAGCCAAACTCTTAACAATTTAAATTAGAACAGAAAATATGCATGTGACTTTTCAGAGAGACATGAGGGGACTTGTGAAGCACTGAAGTCAGAAAAAGCAGTGATGATACAATTTCTGTTACCTGGTAGTTTATACCAAATGACAAAGTCATGGTCAGAATGGCTTTAATTTAATGTGTGGTTAGAAGACCAAGAATGCACAATGCACTCCTGCACCACAGCTGAGATGAAGACTCTATGGCTGTACCTGGAACACTGCCCAACATTAACTGCTGCTTTCTTTGAAGAACTTTGAAAAATGTGAAATTACTTCCAGAATGACTTAAAAGAATTATATAAAGCCCAGGGAACCTAATAACAGAACTTCAAACTACTTTGTTGAAGAGGAAGCTCAGAGTTTATTCAACTGAAGTATCTGTGTAGAAGATTTCTAATAGTCAAAGGAAAGGAAGATTTTTTAGCTGGAAGCTAAGCCAAATAAAATGAGAACAGAAATAGGACCACATTTTTCACAGTGAGTGTAATTAACTCCTGGAATTATCTACTCAGGAAGCAGGTGTTTTCTCCATCATTCTTAGTCTATCTGGGGCAGGTATGAGCTTTGCATAATAGTGTTTGGAAAGAGACATACTGAAACCTGCTGAAAAACATTGCTGCAGCCTGTCCAAACACTGGAAGTGCCAGCTTGCCCAGATGCAGCAAGAAAAGCTCGTGATTCAGTATGAGCTGCCTGCTGCTGCCCACCATTACTGACACCAGTAGGCTGTGTGGAAGCTATTTCAAATCTTCTCATGGTTGACACAGCAGCTGAGAGGAGTAAGAAGAATGTGTTACTTAGATCTAAAGGTTCCAGTGCTCAGCCATAGGACCAAGCAGGATCACAGGTACTCTAAGAGCCAGCCTCAGGAGCCCCTTTGGACCTCCTCTTTCCCATCACAGGGGGCTTCAACCTCCCAACTAGCACGACCCTGACACCAGATACATGACATGACTCTACATCAGGAACCATCCCTGAGCTGCCTGCACGCCTTACCAGGCCCAGGAGTCACCCTCCAAGCAGCCCTCTCAATGTAAACCTAAAGTTAAACCCTCTCCATGTTACTCAGATAAGGAGAGGACATCCTGTGAACATGTGGTTGGACAAAGGGGCAATGTGTGGAAAGGGGCCATAGGGAAGAGGGTTGCTTTGAATATGTGGTGTTGTGGTGCTGGAGAGGTGTTGCTGTCAGGAGCTCTGTAATGAGATAGGAAACATCTGTGGGTGCAGTAGTGGACAGATGTGTTAACAGCTCTGCTTGCACTTGAGTGACCAACACATGAATCATCACCACGACGGTGCAAAGGCGGGAACCTGGACAGAAAAGACCAGGAGAGCCAAAGACCTTCTGAAGGAACCTCCTGCCAGACATAAAGGAAATAAAAGGCTGTTTAAAAATATCTCTCCTAAGCTCAGAAAGCGTAGAGGGTGCTTAAAACGTTCTGGTGAGACTGTGAATAATTCTTGGAATTGCACAGATTCACTCAGAACTGGACAACAGTGTCAGCAAAGCTGTGGCCCTCAGCTGGACTAACTCACAGCCCTGGAACAGTACCTACCTGGAAAACCAGCACAGCTCCATGGCAGAGCAAGATATGACTGTAAAATATGAGTTGGTTGTGGTTTATAAAATTTTCTAATTGCAATTTCAGTGCAAAGGAGATATTCGACAAGGAAACTTCAACAAAACTATTAATGTTTGGCGAGACTATAAATATGATGAACTGTATGATACCATATTAATTAAATATTAATTGAATCATACAAGGCTGTACTGTTTGTATATTCTGCATAAAATAATCTCCTTTGCAGAGAGGGGGAAACTTAAGTTCTTGTTAACAAGAGGTTACAGTGGAATGAATTAGTAGAAGCTTCTAAAAAGGAGCACTGCATTTATGATTCTCCTGTAAATTCAATGATAGTTCATCTCTCTTGACCTGTAATTTTGATTTGTGATAGATGTAGTCTTTTGCATCACTTATTTCTGAAACTTTGACTTTTAAATCTTCTCTTTTACATATTTGTCTTGGTTTGACAGACAGGTGTCTGCCAAGGAAGCTGAGAATATCCCTTGGAATGGAAAATATGACCCCCTTCCCTCCAAATTATTATAGCTTTGAAATTAAGGGGCTTTCAGGCAAAGATATGGGAAAAGGAATAACAGTTCTTTACTAGTATGTATGTATAACAAGGCAAACAAACAACAACAACAGCAGCAACAACAAACAAAACCAGAAACCCAGTAACAGCCTTCTCTTGGCTGTCAGGCACCTTCCCCTCAGAGAGCATACAAGAGATCTCCTCAACATGGACACATTCACATCGAGATACTTCTCTAGGATTGAGAGAAATTAGGAGATTCTCTGCACACACTGTCATGTGTTGGTAAGCAACAGTGACTTTTAATCTATTTCTTTGCTAGCTGTAATATAAGTACCTTTATTATTGTGCACTGTATTTTTGTCTACTAGTAGGTCTTTCTGTGTTATCCTGTGCAGTAAGTAGTCTGTTTAAAGTCTTATGTCTGCTTTCCTTGGTCTCCTCAATAAATGACTCATGTTGTTGTAGGCCATATCTGTCATTATTAAGAACTTTTGAGTGAGAGTTTTGGGATGCTGGCCACCTCGATAAAGCTGCTGTCTACTGTGAGTAACCTGTCAAAGGCACTTGTCTAAGTTCTCCCCTCTCATTTTGTAACATATATACAACAACATTTTACCTGTTTGTGAAGATTCTCTCTGTGATTTCCACTTTTCCTTGGCATAAGCCTCCAACTTGACTCAGCAAAATAAGTTAAAATTATATTTATTTTGTATTTAATCTGTTAAATTTAAGGCCTAAATATTGCCAACAGAAGCAGCTAAAGAAGTTGGAAAGAGTTCTGCAAATTTATTCTGACTGAGGTCAGTGGCAGTGGCCTTGATCTGCACCTGAATTAGTCCAGCTGCTGACTGTGTGCTTTGAGCTCAGCCTCAGGCATTCCCTGCTCTGGACAAGCTGCTTCTCCCTGCCTGTGTCCTCCACAGCCTCCCCGCCTGTGGGAGCCTCTGTCATTAGACATCTGTGGGTGGTCACCTGGAGTCACCAGGAGGGCTATCAGAAGAGAAGTTCCAGACCTCTGGAGGGGCTTCCTGTACTTGAGAGGCAGGCTGGAGGCTGCTGCTGTTATGTAATCCAGATGTGTGTTTCCTTATCCTGAATGAGCCAGATGTGTGCCTGCTGATGTGAAGAAGTAGGGTTACACACCTCAGTACCAGGGGAAGTTCTATTAAGCTACTGTTTTCCTGTCTTACAAGATGTCTAATAAGCTTACTTGGACAATTTAACGAAATGGGTTTCCAAATTCCCAGCTAATCTGTCTCAACAATGACCAATAGCTAAAATGGTGAGGCCTGCATAAATCAACTGTTTTACACAAATAGCTGATACGTTGTCAGTTTAAGCCTTGAGGTTTACAAGTTATTTCAGCCAGGTCATTGTGGAACTAATTACAAGGAAATTTCTTTGGAGGGAAGCTATTTTTTGTAATAAAGGAACATATGCCTGGGTTTTATTTTTCTGAATGTACAAAATTTCCCAGGTGAGACAAACTGAGCCAAGAACAAGACAATTCAAAGATATGCTAAGTCCCTTAGGAATGCCAGCATAAAAACATGCTGCTGAAATGAACTGAGAGATATCTCTTCTTAGTGGATAAGATCAGTATTTCATAAAGTACTCTTAAATCCAATATGTTTTTAGGACAACTTCTTTTTTTGCAAAAAAAATTTATTGAAAAAAAAACCTCCGTTACATTCTGCTGTAAACCACATAAGTAAATAAATAATTTTTTTTCAATAATGTAATCATCCTGTCTTTTCAGTGATACATTATCCTGTTGTTATCAGATTAAGACTGTTTTTTCTCCTTCCTAATCAGATGGAGGGATTAAAACCTGCATACACAAGCGAAACACGAAACAGCCAGAGGGAGAGAAGAAAATTTGATAGGGAGACAGTGACATGCAGTGTCTTACCATGGCTGGAAAGAAGAGTGGCAAGTCTGTAATGAAGGTGGATTGGCAGAAATATATGAACAGTGGCACTTTGGCAGCCTGGAGGATCTCTCTTCTTGCCTCCAGCTTTCCAGGATACAGGTTTTTCAGGAGGTTTTGTATGAGGGTGCACACAGGTGACACAGATAATGAACTTCACAAGGAACTGTCACAACTTGGAGTAGTTATGATATATCCCATCTACAAATGTGGCCTTATGTGTAAGCAACTTCTGCATCAAAGGAACGACTGTCTTCCCCAACATCTAACCATTTAAAGCTGTGATAGACACCTATTTAAATACACTTGCTAAAACCATTGCCTCTACTTAGCTCCCCCATCAGAGTAATGCCAGTGGTACCTTTTCTCTTCTGCATGGTTTGTGGTGCTCAGTGCAGCTCTGTGCCCCTGGAAAACCAACAGCAGCTGTGTAAGTGGCATACAGACTCAAAGATACCACAGGCCGTTTCTGAATCACAGAGGATCAATATTAATTACATTTCATCACTTTGACACTGTACTGGAGGAAAAGAAAAGCTAAAAATAACTTTATTTTCCCTGTTAATCCTCTTCTTCCTTTTCAGCCTTTTCATTCCATTTCTCTTCCTTAAACTCCAGTTGCATACACAGGACTAGTTCAGAAGCATTCCAAACCATGTTAGAAAGAAAAGTTTACTTTATGTGGCTTTCAAAAGTCTTTGATCCTTGACTAATCTGAGTGGGAGTTGACCTCCCCACATTCTGAATCAGGGCAAAGACACCCAGGAACTACCTAATTACCAGGTGTGTATCTGAACTGTCAGGTTTTTCCATCATGCTTTTCCACTCTTCCATCTCTCTCCCCTTTGACAAGCTTCTTTTTCATGCATTCTTTCTTACTTACATTAATTTGGAGAGATGCTTTTTTCCTTTTGTCCTTTCAATATTTTTTCCTTCTTTATTTCTTCAGCTTGACCTTCTTTCTCTCGTTCAAGATGGTTTTTATTAAACACACATGGTCATTCACTGCAAGTTGCAGAAACCCAATGTATAGCACCAGAAGTCTTTCACTATTTCTCTGAGGTTTTTCATGCTTTCAATCTGAAGAACTGCTTCCAAAGCCAGAAAGATATGCTTTGGATGTTAACTTTTGGTTTTTCTCATTTCTTCTGAACTCTTCTTCATACACAGTTCCTTCATCCTATGTATCTCCAATTTAATCTTTAAAAATAGCTTCTTTTTGAGCTCTCAGACCGTTTAAGGATGTGGGCTGCATTTTAAGTTAGCACTTTTCACCTTCTAGTTTCTAAATCATAATTTCCCACGATGATCACTACTTCTTTACACAGTAAAATATTTTCAGAGACATAGTCTAGCATTTCCACTACTCTTGCTCAAGAAATCATTTTCTTTAACACTATTACTCATACTCTGTTTTCTAGGTCTTCATCTCCCTTTTCACTGATCTGTTCCTTATTCTTCCTTTGCAGTTCCATTTAATCATCATTTGCACTGTGTACAGCTGCTGGCTTCTTTTCCCCCAGCTATTTCATTTCTGCTGGAGGCAGCTATTTCTGCTGCATCTCTCCCTGAGAGTACCCCTCCTTCTGCATTAAAAGTGGCAGTCTCCTTTAGTGACTTAATTAAACTGGAATATTTCTGCCAACAGCACTTACGGTTCTGCAAGGGGACATCTTGCATTGCATGCAAGTGATAGCTTGCTAGAAAAGCTTAATTTAAAAATAAAAGAAAACTAAACCTCAGATCTGACTCTTCTCCCTGTTTCAGCAACATGAATAGCAGTTGAGTTATTCCCACTTTGTGTGAGGAAAAGAGGAGGATATGGCCCTCGATGTGCCAGTAGAGCCTGTAGATCACCTGCACACATACTGGGACATGGGTTTTGAGTACTGTAGTTGTAAGTAGTGTGAATTTACAAATAATTGAGGAAACTGTAGATCCCTGCTCCCCTCCCTCCTCTTTCCTATTAGTGCTCATTTACAAATGCATCCAGTGGTGAGTACATGAATGGCTTCCCAGTCCTTCCACTAACATGGTGGCCATACTCATGTGTGTGATTCAGCAATTGGGAATCCGTTTGTGTCAGAAAAATTTCCTTGCTTTTACAGAACATCTCTTTTGCCCAGAATTAATTTTGGTTCTTCATCAGTTTTCACTTACTTTGTTTTAATGGAGAAAAATCTATTTTGATGAAAGGCAACATTCTGGACAGTGTGGTATGACTTGTCAGAAGCAAATCAGTTTGCAGTCAGATTGGGACTGTGTAGCTGCAGGGATTTTTGTAGTCAGCAAGGAGACTACACTAAATTTAATGAAAGTTGGAAATAGCTATTTAACATTACATTGGCTCTACAGTGTGATGAAGGGAAGTGGTGGGCTACAGCTCTAGAACAGATTAACAGACTGTCATTCCCCTCTCATCATGAGCTGGCATAACTGTGTGCTGCTACTGTCATCACTGTTTACCTCCCACATCAGTAGGTTTGATTCTATGTCTCACAGCAAAGCTGATTTCTAGAACACTAGTTCATGTGCTTATGAGTGTTCACATAAGTATATAAGTACCTTCATGAATGTTATCACAACTTGAGATCCATTAAAGTTTAAAGCATGTACAAGATTAAGAACCACAGCACTTGAAAATAATAGACATCTTCTGAGTTAGGGTCAGAGTCCAGAAATACATTTGGTGTAACAACATAGCAAGGTGTAAGTTGAATGAGTAGGTCTTTGGCTATCACCCCTCAAAATGTCATGAAAGTATCAGGTAAGCTGACAATTGAGGTATAGAAATGCAAAGCCTTTAAAAATGTGTAGAACTTCTTTTTTTCCAAAATTATTCTAGCTCTTGTTTTTCATATTACAATTTAGCTCCATAGTTTATTTTAAAGCTTTTTATTTTTATTATAGAAAAACATGGTGTATTTTGAATTAGTATACAAAACAGTGGACATCTACAAGAAGTATGTAAAATGCAAATTACAATGTTCAATACCAATAGTTCAAGGAAAAAACTTAAACCAAAGTTATTTTTAAGGCTGCACCTTTCTCTTACATGTTTCTTAAATCTGAGTTAGTTCTTCTTCACTCTGTTAAAAATATCTGATGATATAGCAAGTCTCCATATTTAGTGATTTATATTTCAGAATATTCTCTAGATAGAAACCTTAGCCTGGCCATGAGCCAGACAAATCTCTTTGTGTTTCCTTTCTTTCATTCAGCCTTTAAAAAATGATTTGCTTTTAAGTTTTTAGCCTGGAGCTGTAAAAAGGCAACTTGAGACAATAGAGATCTCAGGATATGATGTGATTCATAGGAGACATACCGAATTTTAAAAGCACTTTCAGTCTGGAGCTTTAACAACTTCAAATAAAAACTGTGTTTGAGCCCAAATAAATGGATCATCCTCAAAGACAATTGTACTCTGAAGCTGGAGAAGCAACTTCTGCTAGAGCACATGCCAAACTGTATTCTCTTTCTCAATTTAGAGGTTAAGGGCAGCTCTGGTAGAAGATCGATGAGAGCAGAGGGATGCTACTTCACAGAAAGGTGATACCAATCAACCAACTGGCAGTGCCTTGCCTCTGAAGGACAAGGACTGCCTGTGTTCTCTAAATTCAAATGATTTCACTGAATTCAGAAGAAACTAGAAACTTTTGTCTTCCACAGATGAATTTTCAAATTGCAGAATTCCCCAGCACTGTCCCAAATTGCCCTGTGGGCCATTCAGAATAGGCTCCTGTATCACAAGCTGTCGATCGTTGGCCTTTGATATTTTTTTGTGTGCATAATCAATATGACAGAATTTAAAATTACCTCTTGATTTCAAATGCCAAACACTGTGAAGCATAGTAATGGAGGGTTTATCCTTTTTTTGATTCTATTGTATGTGATACATGTTTCTTTCATCCCTAGCAGCAGTGAAAACAAAGTCAAACTCACACAAATACCAATTAAGAGCTGAGCAACAGGCTGCATCTCATGTCCAGGCTTTCATTTGTCTCCAGCAATAGGGACTTGTAACAACTGCTGAGGAATCTTTACTGGAGAGTGAAGGGAAAAAGGAAAACAAGACAAGCTGCTGAAAGGATGTTCATCATCTGTTCTCCAGAGTTTCTTCTTGGGCATTGATTACCCTTTTCACAGTGCTTGCACCAGAAAGCCATGGCCAACATGCAGCATATATGTATCACAGTACATGTGATGAACTTTATTAAAGACACAGTGCAGCTGAGAAGGGGTTAGGCCTCAGAACAAATTTTTCCTACACTAGGACATGCCAGGCTGAACTAAATATGCCTCAAGTTAAGTGCTACAAAGGAATGGTCTTTCTTCTGAAATATTTTATTATTTCTTATATTTACTGTTCATATTGCCAAGGCAAACTTCAGAGATTGTTTTCTAGACCCATTGTTCCTGGAGCTGTAGGCTCTTTGTCTCTCTTTTCCCTAACCCCAGCTCTAGTCCTAACCCTATCCTATCAGTTTTCCAGAAAGATGTAGAAGCAGAAAGATTGGGGCCCTGTTGGAATGGCCTTGGCATGCCATTTCCAGCCTAGTGTTCCTGGAGCTGTAGGCTCTTCGACTTAGTCAGCCCTAACTGTAAACCTAACCCTAATCCCAGTCCTATTCCTTGCCCCAGCCCTCGGGCTAGCCTGTAGCCAATGCTATGAGTTTTCCCGACCAGAAAGGTGTGGCACCATCAAGGTTGAGGCCTTGCCAGGATCGTTTGGCACGCCTTTTCCAGCTCTGGTGTTCCTGGAGGTGTAGGCTCTTTGACTCTCTCAGTCTTAACCCTAAAGTTAAGCCTAACCCTAGCCATATCCCTAGCCCTAACACAAAACAAAAACCATAGGTTTTCTTGTTGCTCCAACATCTTTCTGATCTGGAAAACTCATAGGATTGATTGGGTGAGGGCTCGCACTAGGGCTGGGGTTAGGGTTAGGTTTACAGTTAGGGTTGAGAGAGCCAAAGATTCTACAGCTCCAGGAACACTTGGGCTGGAAAAGGCGTGCCAAAGCGATCCCAGCAAAGTGCTGTGTGAGCACAAGAACTGGACCTACATTTCTTAAAGTCTGAGCAACTGCTGATGTCAGTGAACAGCCTTCCTCTTGCTGGCTGACACGGGATGTGTCTATTTGCTGTGTGAATTGCCTGGAGCAGTGTGTGGCTTCTGGTAAACAAGAGCAAAAGAGCCAGGATTCAAGTTGTGCTGAAGCCTGTTTGCTTACCTATAGTGATAACTAAGGCTGTAATAATTGCCTCCTCATTATGACTGAGGTGAGAGTGGGACAGCTGCTCTTTTAACAGATCACCAAACACGGGCAGTGGCATGGAGTATTTTACTCCCTAAAGCCACCTGTCCCATACTTTACCAAGCTACCTGCCAAAAAAGAGAAACAGCAGTGCTTTCACTTGCTCTGTTTTTGTCCAAGATTTATTTGTAATAAAAAAACCTATTTCCATTTCATAAAACCAGATTTATCTTTAATTTCTTTTCCTGCTTTGATGGAAAAATAGGGCGAGGGAAAAAGCAATAACCCATCACTTGTCTTTAGTTACTAGTTGCAGTTTCTGAGAATTTAGCAGCCCATGTGAAAAGGCTTTAAATCATGGAAAGCTATTTCCTGTGTGCCTTTGCATTACTTCAGAAAATTCACCATAATGATTTCTGGTCACAGCATTTCCTGATTGCAGGATTGTGACTTATTCCTGTACATGAGAGTGCAAAAATACAGTGTTTGTGGTTGGATTGCCCAGGAAAGCTGCACCTGCAGGGAGAGGCACGGGGCATGTGATGGCTTTCCGGAACAGTAGAGCTATTAGCTTTGTGGCAAAGGCCTAGAGCTGGAAAGATTGTGTTCATTGTGTTGGGGGAATTGTTTGACTGCTGAAGTCTGCCATATGTGTGAAACATTTGTCTGCTTTCCTCTCTGTGATTACAGTCATTTCATTAAATAAAGCAGGAGAGCTACAACATTTACAATGTAAGCATTTTCAGCTGTGGCCTTTTCCTTTAAAGCATCTCCTGTCATATTCCTTAAGCTAAGGGCCATCACCCTAACCAAAAGGTCTAATGAAACTGATATTTCTATGTAAGCTACACTTTTATCAATTTATACCTCAGAAAGCAAGTGCAAACCTTGGTTAAGCTTTTGTTATTGATGTTATTTTTGTTTGTTTGTTGAACAAATATTGCCTATTAGTACAGGTTGAGTTATGATTACTGCAGATCTCATGAGTGGAAGCAGGTCACTGAGCCAAATCTCAGTAATTTTTTCCCTTATATCCTCTTAACAGTGAACCTCCCAGGCCATTCATGTATACATACTATCCACAGCTTGCACTACAGAAGGGAAATTCCCTGCTAGGCAGATCCTTAGAGCCATACAGCCTGGATCTATCAACAGAATGCTGAAAAGTAGACATAAGGGAAGAGAGAGATCATGCAGGATTGAGTAGGTCAAACCTCCTCATCCTAGGTGAGCTAATGAGAGAGATTGCATGATCAACACAGAAGGGGAATAATGCAAGCCAACCCAGCTACCTCAAGTTTCTTTTTGTCTTCTTCTCTCATATGTGGGACTGTGGGAAACAGACTGTAAGACACAGGAGAGCAAGCAAGCAAGCAAGAAAGAAAGCAAGCAAGAAAGGAAGAAAGCAAGCAACCAAGGAAGGAAGGAAGGAAATGTTCACACTTTGGGTGGGCATGAATATCTAGGAAAGGAATGTCCAGGAAAAAATAGGGTAAGTTGTTCTCTCTCTTAAAGCAGAACTGCTGACAGTTATGCATGCATGACCATAGAAATAACTGAAAATAGGTTATTTATTATTTGCCTCTCTCTTGAAGGAGAATACAGCCTTCTCATCTTTAATTCTTAACCAAAAAAAAGGTTTTCTATTCTGAACAGATTTTCACATAGCTGTGAAGATCTGAGCCCTGGTGTAATTAAGTTTTGTGGTGCAGTTTGAGGTACAGTGAGTCACTGGGCAGTGAGAATGAGGTAGGGGACTGTGCCTTCACAGAGAACTTCTTCATGTCTATATGTCATGGTTTAGCTTTCCCTTCTCTTTGCCATTTTGTCTTTTGCTGGTGTGATTTGCAATAGGATTATCACTGCACTGGGAAGGAATCTCACAGGTCAAGTCCAGGCTCCCATTGTCATCAAATATTGTTACAACAATCATAATTCTTGCCACATTTTACAGTATGAATGGCTTGATGGTGTCCAGTCTTAACAAATGGTTATTACTTGTGGAGTGAGAGTCCTACCAGTTTGAAATGAGTCTGGAATCCTCAGCTGGAAATGAGGGAAAAGGAGAAGCAGCTGAATTAAACTAAAAAGACCTAAATGTGATGACATTGCAGCTGTTGCAGTGTGAGAAAACCACTTATCTAGGAGGCAAAATAGTTTCAAAAGGCTGGATGCTTGCAAAAAATCTACTGCTCCACCTGCATAAGGACTATGGGAGGTTCTACCAGCTAATGACGTAATTTATTGATTTTCTGAGACTAAAGGAGCTATTCTATAGCTAGCAATTTCTGTAAGTCAGCACACAAAAGAGTGCTGAGATTGAATGACTTTGCAGGATCACCTGTCCACAAAACCACAAGTGACTGCAAAGCTCTTCTGCTGCCATAGCAGAATCTAATAGAAAGTACCTTATTTTTGCAACATTCACAGGTACTGGGATCTCACTGGGTTCAAAATCCACCAGCTACTATTTGTATAAAGACAAAATACTACCATTCCACTGAGCTCCTGGTAACAGGCTTGTTATCTAAATTGCAGGAAAAAATAGTCTGCCATAGGTGCTTGAAATGCTGCTAATCCTCATTTCAAAATATATGTTAGTGTAGGATACACAAACTGAGGCAAGTCTAGACATTGATTTGGGCCTCAAAATATATTAATAATTGCTGAGTCATGGCAGAGACCTGGTAAAGCTGTCAGGTGCAGCAGTATCACACAAAAATCCAAGATACAGATCAGGTAGAAGGAGTAAATGGACACTCTGTAAGGACATCCATTAAGTTCATGAGACCAAGTGTAAAGGACTGGAATTTTACAATATGTAACAAAACCACTTTCAAATGAAGCTTAATTCAGGGTTTGCTGCATCTGTATTTCAAAGCAGAAAAAGTTATGAAAACCAGTAAAAGAAGAAAAGTTACAGAAAACCTGGCACTTCTAAAGCCCCTACTGGGAAAAGCATTCTACAGAGCTTTCTAGAAGAATTAGCTAAAATTGATACAGTATTTGTTAAACCTCTATGTTATAAAATTGAGGAATAAAGACAGGGAGAGAGAATTGGTTTCAATTGCCATGCTTCCAATCATTCCAAGGTTTTAAAGAAATATAAGCTCTACCCCTAAGCAAAGATTGTTGAAAATGCTGGACAATGCAGTTGGCTGATGTCTTTCAGAAGGAAACTGGAATATATTGGGACAGATGAAATCTAAAATTATATTTGGAAAAGAGGCTTCTTACAAACTCATCCACTGTTCCACACTACTGCAAAAAAGAGGCAGACCAGCAGATACAGAAGTCTAACTGGAGTAAGATGAAAAAGTTACTGTGGTAGTAATAAAAGCTGGACTCACACCCATCTCTGCAATAATTTCAAGAACACCAGTAGCATGGCATAAAAATCACCATCTGTATGCTGCAGTTGAGGATATATTTGCCTTATTAGCTGGTGATAAGAATTTTCTCAAGGTACTCAGTCTACTTCCACATAAAATGGAGACTGAAGAAAAAAAGAAGTAATGTTAAGAAACATTAGCTACCAAGGCATTTTGCTGTAAAACAGGCTGGTGGTTAGAACAAATGTGCTGCCTTTGCCAAAAAAGAATTCTTTCACTGGTTCTCTTTAGTGTGACAGAAACATTAACTTTGTATGCGTGAAAAATTTATATTTAAAAGCCCCCAAATGCACTCTGGGAACGTAAAAAGTTTTGCCACAGGTCACTGTCCTGTCACTTAAATGTTCACACAAATAAGGCAATGGACATGACCTTTGCTTTTGAAAGCTCAGTTATGCCATTCATGTCTGAGAGTCTCAGCTGAAAAAAATCGCCTATTTATTACTTTACCATTTGAAGCAGGAGATAACAGTAAGCAAGCAGCACAAAGGACAGTCTGTGTGTTTTGCTACAGGATGAGTAAAACCCCAAGGAAATTGGAAATAATTAATTCCCCTTTAAACAACAGACTCTAGTACAAAAAAGGATTACTTTGTAATTCCCTGGTGGCCACGGAGAACCATCACATAGTATTTTTCATAAAATGCTCAATTCCACAGGAGGAGCTGTTACAGTTTCTGCTTGGCCTTCTCCTCAGAATCATACAGACAAGAGGTGAGCCTATCTTACCATAGGAGACAAAAAGAGCTCAGAGAACTTGATCTCAATGCTGCCACAGACACACTTGATGTCTAAAAATACACTAGGGGAAAGAGAAACACCAAAGAAAGGCCAGAGATCAGCATTGGCAAAATCACAAATATACATTGGTAGTCTACAACCTAATATAAATTTTCTGATATGGCCAGTGAAAATTAATTACTTATTAATTGACATATAGTAAGTTTGTGATGGCAAATGTAATACTTGTAATTCAATGACTGGAAGTTGCCTCCAGTCTGACATTGTCCACCAGTGCGGCAGCCTTCCCTTGAAAACTCTTTTCAATGCAATTCCCTTCCCCTTTTGTGTGGTCATATGTATGTTGCAGTCAGGATTTGTCTCACTTATTGCTTGCAACTGCTGGTAATCCCACTCCTTTCCAGGGCCTCTGATCAATATTCCCTTTGTTAACTTCAAGTTTATAAAATGAATATTAACAGGCTTAAATCCCTAGGTGCAAGTGCCTCAATTAATTGTTCCTCAAAAGCACCCTAACATTGAGTTAACTGTGTAATTCAGGTACAATAAAATCAAACAGGCAAACTGAGGCAACACCTGATATGTATTTCTGAAATATCAGTAGATGTATATTTCATATCTACACAATTCTAAATACAAACATCTATGGTTTTATTTGTTTTAACATGGCCATACATATACAAGAAGGTTGGTTAAGCTGTGAGCACAGCTTGTGTAGTTCAGTTCATAAGAACTCCTGTAAGTACAAGAAGAACTGAGGAGTAATAAGCTACTCTTTCACAGCATAGAGACTATGTGGGTTCATTAATAGAACTATAATTAGAATTCAGTAGATGGTCCATATAGCCGGAAAGAGCCAATATGTATCATCATGAATTATGATGAAACTGTGAAAAATTCTCTTCTTTTATGGATAGCAGCTCCTGAACAGAATGTGGATGACAGGTTTTATCCAAATGATTGTTTGAAATTATTTTAAAAACATCACATTATTGTCCTATCATCCTGCCATAATAATAATAGCAGAAAGTTTGATCCAGATATTTAGCAAGCAAGGTATGTTTTGGGTCCAAATGTGCCAAATAGGGGCCTGCCAAGCCACACAACAGCCATTTCCCTGGGTTTATCAAGCCCCTGTGAAGCATCCATAGAGGGCATGCCGCCATCAGATCCATTATTGTCCACACTGCTCGACATCTGCGGTATAATTTGTCACACTACAGTCACATTGCAACCACTATTTGAAGCCTTACTGACATTTACTTTGAGGAACCAAAGGTCTGTTCAGCAGAGTCCAAAGACAGGCTATTAAGTCAAAACCAAGAAGGTGACATTGTAATATCAATGAGGAATAAAATGTTATTAAAGTAGAAATTCCACTTTTCACCTTTGTGGAATAGCCCACTGTGCACTGGAGTCATGCTAATGGAAAAAAAAAACCTGCAGATAGATTGGACAGGATTATATACAATAGAACAACTGAACTGGTACCATTTTTCTCAAACTGTCTGAGTTGTATCCTCACAATATGTTGAATAATGACTGAAAAACATAGCTATGAAGAAGGATGCAGTATTTTCAGTATGACAAGGTTGAATGTAACTGCTTTATGGGAAATGAACAGTACCAGATTGGAGTACGAAATTCTGCAGATGAGTAGCAGATGGCAAATGAAGGCATGTGAATACATGCACCTCATACTAAGTCAGGCTAATTTACTAGAAATTTGTGTTCTGCATTTACAAGTCTGCATTGGTATCAATTTTCTGTAAGTGTTCATTAAGAGTTAAAGCTGAATCAGATATTGCTTTCATATTGTTCTCCCTCAACTGCAAATATTTGCATATTTTTAAAGCACCGTAATAGAGTTTACCGTGTTTCAAAGCTCACAGGCAGCAGGCAGAGCAGCCCTATGGGTGTAGGTGCAAGTTTGTACACATCTACAACCCCATGGTATTTAGAAATCCTTTAAGTAACAGCTTTTCTTCATACTGACTTTGTGTGCAGAATAAGCACAGTTTTAGCCAGATTGACAATTCATTAATATAATTGTTCCAATACATAATTATTTTTGGATTGTGATTAGAGGAATTCATGATTTGCAATGCACAGCCATTTTAAAGAACCCATGGTGTTCTCTGGAGCCAAAAGACACAACACAGTAGTCAATTAAATAGTCTTCCTTGAGTGTGATTTCTTAATGTGCATCAGAAAAGCACAGAGCTTGGTGTACGTGGGCTCTTACATCTGCATCTGCTTTTATCTTTGGAGTACCTCCAGTCATTGTGAAGAAATTTACAGCTGATGTATATTCAGGACAGAAGCCCAAATTAATGCATTTGGAACAATGTGTTCTTGCTCCCATTCTCATAATGAAATTTGACTTGAATGGGAGCAGTGCTGGGCTCTCTGCAGCTACTGATTATACATGTCAATATTAGACTGTGTTTGAGTGATGCTGTATTATGCGTAAGAATAAAGCATCGTGGAGTTGTTGTGAGACAGCAGGCAACATAATTACATGGATTGCAAGTGAAATACAAAGCAAAATATAGGACTATATATTAATAGCCCATCTCAGCCTTTCCTCATATCTGGACCTTTGTTTACTTAATTAGGAATTATTATCAAGTTAAATCTCTATTTATTTTTCTGATGATGGCCTTGTTCTGAATGTACATACACTGAGAAGCTCTTTTTGACATGACTGAGTAGGACATTTTATTTTATTTAATTTACTTTGGAGACTTCTGACACCAATTGCCAGCATCCTTGCAGTCCCAATCACAGCAACATGCTCTTAGAATAACAGCCATGTGTTGTTCCTGCATGAGGAAAAAACACTGCCACCCTGTTCTGGTAGACTACAGGAGGCCAAGATCCACTTCCCTGTAATTTCAGGTAAAGGAGACTGATTTTTTTTTTTTTTGCCACAATTATATTTTAACAGGATACTAGAAAATATTTCCCACCTTTATCCACATCAGTATGAAAGGAATATGTGAAAAATTGTTATCAATGTCTGCAAACAATAAGCTTAGCTAGTACAAGTTATTACTACCTGAGGTAGTATCAGTCTTTTATACTTATCCTTAAAATAAGGAAACAATCCTAGTCTCAGTTCATACATGTAGAAATGGCACAGAGATATCTAATGGCCATCCTATTCCACAGAGAAAGAATGTGGAAGAGAAGGAAACAAAGCTGTAGCTCTGAACTCAAGCCATATAAGAATATCTCTTCTCAGAAAGAACAGAAACCTATTCTTCCCATGTAATTACTAGGATATAACCCAGATTTTAAAAGTCCTCAATCAATAGCAGGATTTCTCATTTGATTTCATCCCTCATCATAGGTATGAAATGCCTTGGACTTTTTATGATCAAACTTGAGGTTCAAAATGAGTAATTAAATTTTAACAGTTTTCTCCAATGCAAGACCCTTCATGTTCTCACAAGATAAAACAATGCTTTTCCAGTTTAAGTATCTAAGATCTAACAGGACAAAGCAGTCTCAGGCTGGAGCAGGTCATCTGAATCAACCTGGGTGCTATGGAGGCTTCCAAATAGGTATTTGGCAACAGTGAGTGTTAATAGCACAAACAAGAGAGTATTTATTGGCCAAATGCAACAAGTATCTTGTGATTCAGTAACAAAGACACATGGTCCCTGGCAAAGCAATCTCATAGAAACCCATGTGTTAGGAGTAGGTAATGATTGACTTGCTATTTACAGAGGGCTTCATTTAGCCTGTCCTGCTGTCTGTACTTTGTCTTTCAGTCGTTACAAACAGTGGCAGCTTTCCTGTGTTTTAATTACATCTTTGTAAATGTAGTTTCAGAAATTCACAAGAACCTGCAAATAAAACCAGCACCACAGTTATTTACCACAATGTTTTATTATTAACACTAATGTATGTAATATTCCAAGATATTTTTTTCTTTTATAAAGATGTTCCATATTACCTACAACATTTTCAAAAGAAAGTGGCACAGGAAGCACTTTCACAACAGTTTAGTTGACTGTTATTAACTTCAGGTGGACATGGTGAAAGCTATTCATGGACATCTCCGAGTACCAAGTTAAGTATGTAACAGATATAGTGACAGAACCAAGGTGGTTCATCCTAAAACCTCAGTGATACTTGGTAGATTTTTAGTTAGAGCTATCCTATATTTACAGCAATTGTATTGAGAACATTCTGAACTCTGATCTGCAAACAGTCTGTCCTACGTTTTTCAAAGTCTTTTTTAAATCAGTGCTGAGTTTACAGTAATATGATTATGTTTTCAACCAGGAAATTATATGTTTTCAGTAGTAAGGTGGCAGTCTCTTTCTTAGAGTTTTCATGTTTATTGTTAGTATGAAAATTGCAATCTTTGAACTCCATTATATATTAAATTTGAGATTATAAATATAATATAAAATATTATAA
>VZRX01011556.1:95499-133285 GCA_013398075.1 Notiomystis cincta | reverse complement strand
TGCCGCCGGGCCGCTCGCCGGGGCCGCCCCACGGGCCGGCAGCACCGAGCAATCGCCCGCTGCCGGCCGGTGCTGCTCCCGCCGGAGGAGAACTGCCCCGAAGCCCAGAATCCTGCACAGTCATGGCGGTTCCGAGCGGCAGGACGGGCAGGCGGGGCTGGGGAAGGGCTGTCGGAGCGGGGTCCGCCGCTGGCCGGGAGGGCTCCCCGGAGGCCGCGGCCCTTCCAGCCGGGGGTGTAGCGGGACATCCGCAAGGCCCCGGGGCATCCGCGGCCGGCGGAGAGTTCTGTCCGCCGAGACAATGGGATGGGAGAGCCCCCGCGGCGGGGCAGGCGGGGCGAGAGGACCGGGTGCCCGCCCGATGCTTTCGGGGGATCGCAGATTAGGACAGATTGCCGCCCGAGGGCTTCAGCGGCTTTAGGATGTAGAAGGGTTTGCCACATGTTGTCATAAAACGTTTCTCTTTCTTTGATAATTCATACGTCAGGTTCGCACTCTCGGGAACTCCCAGTGCAGGTTGGGCTGTTGCTTTAGTATTTGATCCACTCTTTACTAAGCTTATAAAAGCTTTGAATCAATTTTTGGAAATAATAGTGGCGTTTAAGGGGTTTTTGAAAAAGGATCGTGTTTCTTTTGTAAGCTGTGTGAGTGGAATTATGTAAAATAATCCATAATGGACCTTTAAATACAAGTACTACTTTAAATAAAATACTAAAAAAAAAACTTTAGAATTTCTTTTTGCTGTGCTCTAAACTCATGCAGTAGTTCTCAGTTTTTCTCTCTTCACAGTCAGATACCAGAGAACACATGAAGTTTTGTAATAGTTACTTCATTCTCTAGCTCTGTGAAATGTCCAAGTTTACACATAAACTAGGAATATGCATTCAAAAAACCTCCAACTATCAGCAGAAACACTCGGGACTGTTGTGAAGTATCTTTGAATTCTTCTCTTTTTTTATTATTTCTAATTTATGCTTGCACGAGGGAGGTCTAGGCAAATACCATGTGAGTGTTGATACCTGCCATTGTAGCTGAGCATGTGATCATCTGCTGTGAATAGTTTCACAACGACTTGATATATTTACATTATAAAAATCTTGGTTTGTGAAATAAAAGGAGAAAGTACTCTAAGAGCTGGATGGATATACAGTAGCCGAGTAACTACTTTTGTGTTCCAATTGAAACTGCATTTCTGGTTACTTTCCCTATTTATGCTGACATAGTTTTTAGGGAAAGACCTACTTTACTGAATTTTGTAATGAGATGTCAAGACTTTTGAGAAATTGCAAAGGAAGTGAAAACATGTCGTGGTTCACTTGCAGCACAGCTGGTGCTTTGGTTTTTGAAACTGCACAGCCAAGGAAATCCTAGTAATTTTTATCAATTGCAAAGCCTAGGAACTGAGATGTAAAATGGAGACTGGAAGATGCTATCAGAAAGGTTCATTCTAAAATAGACATGTAAAAATAGAATATAGCAATAAAACATTGCTCTGTATTAATAGCCTTGTTAACATCAATGAAGTATAAACCCAAACAGAAGCTTGAATGTGAGGAAAAGGTATGCATCTCTCTGAGAAAAGCCATCTATTTTTAGTGTCTATTGAAATTGATTTTTTTTCTGTGTGCACGTGCTTTACCCAGGAGACCTACGAGATGCAACCATTCCCTTGAGTAATATGCTATATTGCTTCTGTGAATAGTTGTACTCCTATTCAGTAAAATATCTAAAAACATATTCAAGTCTTACAGAAACTACTGGAATTAAATTAAATTTTTAAGTGCTTTGATGAATAGAAGCCAAGGTCCTGAACTCCAAACGCTGGCTTTGAAATGAGAACAGAGCTGTTGTAAGGAATTTTTTCTATCTCAGTGAAACTATTCTCTAGGCCTAACCTTTTCTTTTCTTTTCTTTACAGTAAGTTATTGGTCATAGCCAGTAGACTTGGATAACTGAATTGATAATTGGTAAAAAGAAACATATTGTAAATACTTGCATTTAAGCATCTTTTGCTGGCAGCTCAAAACCAATAGAACAGTTTGTGTCAAGAGGCTGTGTTTTGGCCCAATTTATTGACACTTCATAAGTCCAGTAGAATTCGTGTTTGAGTTAGTTGCAGATGCATCAAATATGCTGTGGAGATAGATATTACTGGTTTAAAACAGATTCACTTTTAGGGAGATATCTGTACCAAGCACAGTGCTTTCCCATTTGGGTTCTTTTTTGTTGTTGTTGTTTTTATTTAGATGTGAAATGGGTAGAAACCCCAAATCTTCCCTTATATAAAGAGCTCTACTGCCTTTCTCAGTTTTTTAATGGCATATCACAAAGAACATTTGGTTTTGGAAATCCTCCAAACTCAGCTGCACTGCCAAGTGGAGTTGCACTTTAGCATCTCTGTGAATCACAGAACTGTGAGGTCTGTCCCTCAAGTAGTTAATCCTTGCAGTACTTTTTGTGTTACTCCTGTACTTTAGCTCTGTGCAAGGCTTTCTTTTACCCAAACTTTTTCCTATGGCCTTTCAAGCTCCTGTATGTTCTGTCATTTGCCACTGTCAGATCTGATTTTTTTAAGTTGAGGAAAAAAAATTAAAGCCCTAGGGAGTTTGGTTTGGAGTTGTTTTCTTTTTGTGCTATAGCTTTGCCTATCAAGGTGAGGGGCTTTTTTGTTATTAGACATTACTTTAACTCTTTCTCAAGCTAAAATTCGGTTAAAGTTGTCTTGAAAAAATGCATTTTCGGTGTCCAGCCTTTATAGTTGGATTTACCTCTCACAGAAGTCAAAGATCTAGTTGACTCTTAAGGGACCAGGCACCAGACCTCCTAAATTGAGAGTTTTGCAGCATTTAAATTATATTAAGCCATTTAGATAGGAAGCAAGATACCTTACTTTCACAAGGTAATCTTAATCTACAACCTTTTCTTCTCAGTTCTAGAGAAAAGAGACTATGTCTCACGTCAAACTGGATTTTAAAATCTTCTTCCTTATGGCTCTGCTTTTTAAAATAAGAATTCTGGCTGTTTTTGAGTCTTCCAACTGTCCCAGTGATATTGCTTGTAAACAGGACCTTTAGCCTGGAACATCTGGGCTTTCCAGCTGTGTTGCCCTGGTAGTTCCACTGTGGTTTGGTACCTGACCACCTTTTCCTCTGGGAGGTGGCATTGCTAACTGCTTGAGAAGAGCTTCATCTTTTTAAAAGACTTCTTATTATACCACAAATTATGTAACATGTATAGATTTTTGGGTTCCTGTTCTTTGGAGCTTTTTTAAGCCTGTATGCCTCTTTTTATGCCAGCTTTTGTAAACTTTCTTCTAACCTATTTAGTCCTGTTTTTGCCTGGGAGGGATTGACAGCATTCTGCAGCGTGCTGTCTCTGATCTCTCCAACAGGGTGTTTGCCATTAGCATATTGCAGGCTCTGTGTTCTGCCTTCTTTGCAAAGAACAGACTTTGCAAGGGGAACCAGACTGAGTTCAGAGTTTCTGCACAACCATAAACTCCTGCATTGTTTCCTCAGAGTCTGTTGGCATCAGTTCTACTTACATTCAGACTCTTTTGATTTTAAGACTGTCACCAACTCAGGTGACCTAACACATTTTTAAGAAGAGGCCTGGTAAGTCAGAGTGTAATGGTACAGGCCTCAGTTCAAAAAAAGCAGGAAAGCAAAACCTGCCTTAAGTCATTCACAACACTTCAGCATCCCTCTATCCTGTTAACTTTAAGCATGTGCTTAAGATTCATTGAGGTTTTGTCTAATTTTGGGTAAAAATGAGGGAAGGTGGAATGGTGTTTAGGCTACAGTTTTGCTTTGAGGAAGTACAAGTGGAAAAATAGAAGCAGAAGGCTCTAATCTTGACATTTAACCCCTTCTTTCCTTCCATCCACCCCTTTCTGTGCTTTTGGTTAGGTGGTACTTGCAAATGTTTTGAGGGCATTAGCTTGCAATGCTGGAACATAACACTGCTGACACCATCCTTTTCATATTAAGGAACTCTAAAAGGATGCTAAGACAATTCAGTGGCATATGAGGGTTTTTAAAAGCTGATATAAATTGACTTTAGCTGGCAAAGAGAATAATTCCTTCATCTAAGACTGTACTTGATGATTTCAGGAATTTTTTTTTTAAAGTATCTGTTTAGTTAGCTGTAGTGATACTAAGTGTATGATTTCAACTGTGAGATCAGGTTACTGGAGCTATGGTCTGTAGCACTGTAGCACTGCATGCTACTTTAAATAGTAAATGCTGAGATAAACTTTCAGAGTAGTAGTAACATACAACTGCTGTATGTAAATACAGCTGGAAACTGAAGATGGTGTAGATCTTTACAGGCTAAATGCACAATCCCAGGCACATGTGGATTTTAGTGGACTCCCTCTGGATTTTGTTCTGATTAAGTCTTTTGTTTCCAACATAAATACAGGGGCTGAGCTTCTTACAAATGATTATAATTATTGGAAACTTTTCACACAACATTGTTAAAATACTGCTGTCCAAGATCTGCTAGGAGTTGTCTATTTTTGGTATGTGGCATTCAGAAGGAAAGTATTGAAGCCTTTCATTAGTTTTGTAGATATTTACAATGGGCCCCTCTAAGCATATTCAAACACTTGCTTGAAAGCTGAGATGAAGGCTGACATGAGAGTCTGGTAAGAGGCAGGACACCTCTTAAAGTCAGTATATGTAAAAACAATACTTAGAAACAAGGCCTTGAAGGTGAGGTTGCAACAGAGAGGAGAACTAAATAAAAGGACTTGCATGATCAGTGTTACCAATTAGAAGGAGGATCTTCACAGCAGTTTTGCTGAAGTGAATGGATGAAAATAAGCAAAGCAACAAAAATAGGTTGCAGAGTGAAAAAGACCCTCAGAGGAACATAAAGAAATAGCCATTAGAAATAAAGACAGTGGGATTTGCAGCTACAAAGCCAAGGAAGGTCAAAAATTTAGGAATTTTTGTGAAAGACAAACGAAGGAAGACAGAAGGGTGTTTCTGACCAGTGGCTGGGGAGACATCACTGGAGAGTTTGTTGAGAATGGTTTTGTGATGTCCTAGAGTGGAATGCAGATGGCTTTTCATTCCTTTGGCTGGTTTCATCCTGAGTATTTTCCAGCTGTTGGAACAGTGTAGTTAACTGACTTGGGAAAGGAAAGGGAAGTGGGATGCTAATTAGTGGTGCCAAGGGTCCTACTGTAACTGTAACTGTAAATGAGAGTGTCTAAGAACACTTTTAATGAAGGAGGTGTTTGTGGAGAAGAGTGAAAAAGGCTGAGAATTGCTGTGACAGAGATGTCTATGTAGGGTGCTGTCCCTAAGGCTGTGGAGTAGTTTGGGAGCAGATGACATCTGAGTGTGTTTGAGAATGGTGATAGAGGGGTTTGTAGGAAAGGAAGAAAAGACAAGGTTAAGAAGTGGGCACTTTGTATTGTGCAGGTTTTCTTTCACAGGGAATTAATGAGATCTTCTTTAGAGAAAGGGGAGGCATGGGATGGTAGAGAGATGAGAGGCATGAGGTTGTGGCAGAAAGGCAGCAAGGGTCATGGAATGGCAGCCTTCTGTGTGACTGCAAGAATACATTAACAGAGGGTATTCTCTGCAGGTCTCCTCCGCCCTTATGCCAATATATTTTTAGGGTACATACCTTCCTGACTACATGAGGCAGCAGTGGCATAGCTGCCTCCTTTCCTGTCCTGCTGTCAGCCATGATCACAGTTGGGGACACAGTCCCTGTCCTAGAGATCTGAAAGTCTTAGGGCCTGGCTGCTTCACAAAGAGCTGTTTGCAAATTCAGAACCTATTAGTTGATTTGTACCAAAAATATAATATCTTAGTTCTGCCCATATAGTTGGGAAAGGAGAGGACATTTCAAACCCCTACATAACCTGGGAATACATTGCTACCATTTCATATTTTGGCTGTTGCAGAGAGAGGAAACAGGAAATGTGAAGGAGAAGTGGGGGGGAGGAATAGGAAAAAGAAAGACAAAATATAAGTGAGATTTTGTCTGTATAGATTTGTTTAATGATATTGAAAGCACTGATATTTTTCTCATTAAACTTTATATCCAGATTGACTGCAAGCATTTCTAGCTGAAGCTTCAAAGCCCACAATGTGTACCTACATATCAGTCTTTTTTTTTTTTTTTTTAAATGCTGAATAGAACACATTTGTCACTAGCAGTGTACTGGCTTAGTGGCAGCTGACTGATATTCTTGTTTACATACTGACATTAGGCTTAGGCTATCTAAAATACATGATTATTTTAGTATCCATGAGCTGGTTGCACATGCTGAGGAAGCTAACAGCTTATGACCCCAACCTTCTGTACGTTTCTCTCACAACCATGGTTTAAAATGCATCATTCCCACTGACGTAAGCTGTGCTGTCTGTAGCTTCACCTAAAAAAGTGTGGCTGCTCCTCTGTAAAGTTATTTAAATGTTGAAGTCACTGTGGAGGCATGGGAGACAGATCAAAAAATAAAATATGGCTTGTGGATTCAGAGGCTGATACAGCACTTTTATGATCAGGTTCTGTTGAATGAAAACTGGTGATGTATTCATATAAACATGTGGAGAACAGTTATGTTTTAGTTTTTTTCAATGTCTGCTTAAAGCAAAAAAACAACATATTTTTATGTTGGTTATAGAACAACTATGTTGCATATGTAAGAGGTGTTTTGTGGGTTTATGTTTAGATTTTGGGGTAAATTAGTCTGAGATAATTAACAGTCATTGTACTAAAACCAAAACCATTGATGCTACTGCTCAGCATGGTGTGTTGGAATAATATCCAAGTGAGGGGATGTAATTTTTACAGTACACTAACCTGTCATCATCAAGCAAGTGGGTTTTTTTGTCTAATGAGAAGATTAACATGTAGTTTCAGAGCTTCCCATTACTCATCCTCTCATATTTTTTCATGCTACCATCTAATTTTTCTTTTTGGTTTCCTTTTGATGCACATACATGTTGTGATTTGTGTGGTTCAGCAAACAAACCTTACAGCTGGCTCTTAGCGAGTGAAAATCACCAACGTGAACTTGCAAAACAGTAACAAAACATTTATAAAGAAGAAAGAAATGAACCATTTCCTGGGTTTGCTTTACTGCTTAACTTAAAATAGCTGTGGGTAGCTGTTTTCTGTTCTCTTGCTTCACTGCCAGTAGTTGATATGGTCCATTTGCCAGTATTGGATGGATGCTGTGCGTGCTTTTCAAGACCACTCCATATCTCAATAAAAAGTAGCTTTTTATTTAAATTAAAAATAAATAAAAATTTGTATTTTGAAGAAGAGAAACAAGATAGTAAATCCCAGAAGAAAAAGCTCACAATCTAAACCTTGCAAACAAAAAATAAAATCCATGTTATTCATATGATGACTTTCTTTCACTTACATGACATCTATGAGAAGTGTAAAAAAGGGTTGTTATTCTCTGTAGTTGTTGGAGCTCAAATTACATGAAATTACTAAAAAATGTCCCAGGGCAGGGTTCCTGTGGTCCCTTTTTTCTGCCTTACTTGCCAGTGCATGGTGCAATAAGGGCTGCCTCCACCAGTGATGAGGTTCTCTAAGTGTTCACCCTCCAGTTCTTTCCCCTTCAATACCCACTCAGATAGACCCTTCTGCTGCTGTTACTTGTTTTTCTCTGAAATTTAGGATCTTACAAGTTAGGAGGACATCTGTCTACAAGGAAGTTGATGTCTCCTCCAGTGGACAGAGATGGGTACTTGAAAGAGTGCTGACATCTGCAGATAAGAACTCAAAATTGTGAACCTGTGTTTTGAGTATGAACAGCATTTTTTGTTTTTTCCTTTCTTTTTTGTGGTCTTTCTCTTAAAAACTACATGTAATGGGGAATTTTTACATGTTTTGGAGGAATGTGACCCAGTGAAGGAAAGAAAATTGTCCTGCAGTGAAAGAAACAAAAATAGAATCTCGGAACAATATGGGGAAATACCAGACCCAGTGTCACTGTCACATGTGCTGTGTCCAGCATTCTCTCCAAGTTTTGGTATAGTGTGTCCAGCCAGTTGTCAGACTTCTGATGATGTAAAGGTAACAGCCTCACAAGCTGAGACACTGAATTGTATTTTAAAAAATTGGAAAAGTTAGTCTGGTTTTTGCACCTAACCCCAAATCAGCCTCTTAGATTGCATATATCTAATTAATTTGTACAGCTACAATGCTTGTGAAAGACTTTGTAGACAATCAAAATCTTCTGGTTATCCAGAGTGATGGGGATGGAATATTGATGGGGATGGAATATTGTCTGACATGGGTAACCCACAGCAAATGGGAATGTTGCTGGAGACACAAGACACCTACAACCAGCTTTGGGTCATGCCTTCATTCTGCATCAGCTGCACCTGAGCTGGCTCCAGGAATGGAGAGAACTCATAGACTGAGTGCTGCATTCAAGATGAACTTTTTCCAGGCACTGTGGGTAGTGCTGTGCCCAGCTAATCAGCTCTCTCCAAGCCCAGAGCATTAGGAATTTCAGGGACTGGCTGTAGTTGAAGGGGACCAGCTGATCCCAGGAGGGATTCTTCCTGCATTGGATACTGGAGTTTACTAAAGAGGGTACAAGTTGGCTCCATGTGTGGTTTGTAAGATCAGGCTCCTACAAACAGCCCTCCAGCTGTTGAAGCAAATTTGATCCCAAAGACTAAGTAGCCCTAGGTGAATAGTGTGCTTCTAGTTCCAAAATCCCCAAGGGGTCTGAGCAGGCTGCACACATGAATGGCCTGTCTGTCCAGTTTTACTGCTCTCCAACCACAGAGGATAAACTCCATGGATACCAGGGAAATTACTGTGTGTACAGCCATAGTTATAAACATCAGCTACCAAAATCCATGTCTCATCAAAAATCATTAAGTTATCCTGAGGCTGTTAAAATCTCATGCTTTCTGCCTCTTGAGTTTTTGGACTGCAGTAATTTCCTGTGTTCAAACTTTTCTCTGAAATCTTAAGAACTGGGGAAATGTGCATATAAATAAATATTGATATTTCATCTAGTGGAACTTCAAGAGAATTATTAACTATAGGAGTTGCTAAAAAGGTGAGTCTAATTTAAGCAATGATTGAAAATCACACTAAACGAAAGTCTCTAATCTGTGTAAAAATGGTGCCATCCCAGCTGAGTAATGGCTTTTCATCCTTGATCTTGAAAAGGAGAGACAGCAAAAAATGTGTCATAACTCTGATGGGTTCTGGGTCAAGAATGATCGTATCTGAAAAAGCTACTGCTACAATTATTACAAAGTTGATTCTTGTTAACTAAAAACATAGTGGTAATTGTTTCTTTCTAAATCTTATAGAATGTCTGTCTGATGTAGTGTTATTTGGCATTATGATTAAATTTCATTATATTTTGTTTCAATTATTAAATTGTTCTTATCTCAACGCATAAGGTTTGCTTTTTCTTTCTGAGGTGGGACAGGAGTGACCAGGCAGCAGTGTGGCACTTAGTTGCCAGCTGCAGTTAAACCATGACAGGAGGGCCTCTAACCCCCTTCTTCTTCCCTCTTAAATCAAACTAGTTAACAGCATAGGTTTAGGGTTTTTTTAAGAAGCCATTTCAGTCATTTTAATCATGCTGGTTACAGGCCCCCAATGAAGGATTTCCAGGTGGCAGGCACAGGTGGGCCCATATTTTTGCTGGGACTGGGACCAGAGACATCCTCTGCAGGGGCTACTCTGGAAGCTGAGCATTCATGGGGAAATCACAGAGAAAGGGAAGCAACTCATCCTGACACCTAATAGTTTTTTCAGGAGCTGATGAGGGATTTGGAGGACAAACCAGATTGTGGCTATGATGAGGTAATAGCAAGACAGAGAGTTATAGTCTAAAAATGTGATCACAGAGGCAGTAGCAGAGATCACATATGCAAGTCGTCCTTGAATCTGACAAACAAGATAGTTCAAACAACTTGTAACATATTTTTGAATGCCTTACTTGAATAATTTGAATTATGATGATGGTAAACCAGGCAAAGAAAGAGTCTGAATGCACTAGCTCTGATTATAATTCGGTACAGTAAGTTGAGTGTGGAGGAACTCATTTAAACCAAGTCAGTCCCTGGCCTGTGCAGCTTCAATTCATGATTTCCTGTTGGAAGTCTCAGGATTCAACTTGCCTTCTCCTTCTCCTTTTCCTTCTCTCTCCTTATGTGATTCCATCTTGGGTCTAAAAAGCTGCTGTCATAAGAATTACTGAAGCTAAAAAAATTGTGCTTTGTACCATCTGAAAGTTTTGCACCCTTGAGTCATACAGAGGATAAAAAGCGATTAATCTTAAAGATCAGTGGTTTTTAAACCACTGAAACTCACATTTGAACTTAGAATTGGGAGGAGAGTGATGTTTATCATGATAATGGGGTAATTAGATTTAAAATCTAATTCTTCCTAGCCTTGTATAATGTGTACAGTATTTCACAAACTGGTACAAGCATGAGTGGGAAGGCTTGTGAATTACCAGAAAAGCTGAAATGTTAAGCAGATTGCTGTTTTGAGCAATGTTATTTATTTACCTGAATAAACATTTCCTTTCCCCCAAAAATTGGAAAGGCTATAGACAGTATGCATTTATGAGACTTGGCAGTTCTCCAGTGGTCTTGCTGTCCATGACTAAACACAGGGCAATTACATTTAATCTTTGTTATATTGGAAGCTAAGCATTGGCTTTCTTTTTATTTCTTTAGATTTATTTGTGTAACCTTCATGTTCCCTGTGGCTGGTCAAGTGGAATTTAAGATATTTCTGTCATCAGTTCTTCTCAAACTGTTCATTCCTTGAGCTGCTCCATGTATTTAAGCCACACAGCATCCTCAATGCTGAATAACTCTGTCCCTGCCCCACTGTTGGAACAAGTGTCTCTGTTGTATCCCTTCCATCCACTCATCAGATGATACCAGTCTTCTCCTGCTTCCTGTGCATTCTTTCTTCTGCTCAGCAAAACCACAGCACTCCACACTGTTAAAACTTGCCAGAAGATCAGCTTCTGTGATGCTTGCAAAAAACTAGCTAAGTAATCTGCTTATCTATTTCGTTTATCTCATGAGTGACTCCCTCCTTCCATAGTGCCTGCAGGAAGCTTGTTGATTAAATCTGCTTACTTCTGTTCTGTCTTTATGAAATTCTGGATCAGCCTCTTGGAGGCTGGGTTAATTCTAGAACAATCACCTTTTGGATGCCACTGTTCTTGCACATTTTTTGATTGTATCCTTTGTTTCTCCTGATTAGAAACACCACCTTGTCCTGCAGATAGAGGCTTTGCTCTTCACTTGGCTCTTCATGACTTTAGCAGACCACCAAATATGTGTAAGAATCCACCTATTTGGAGCTGATTGTAGGCTCAGTGTATTAGTTTGGGAGCTACTCCAGGCATGATCTTTTTTTTTTGTCTCTAGCAGGTGTGTTCTACAATGATTTGTGGGAGTGTTTAAAACACTGTGCAGAAGAAGTTAATAGCATTTGATGTGACTGCTGACTGTTATCATTCTACTCCATGCATTTTTCATGTTGTCCAATTTTTCTGTTTGTAACTCCAAAAAGGTTCTGTAAGATAAATGTATGGGAAGGCTCTTGACTTGTTAGTGCTCTCTGGCAAGTACAGATAGTGTTATCCACACTTTAAACTGAGAATTTCCAGGTATTTTAATTGAACACAATTACTTAATAGATAAGAGTAACAATTGAAATATTTTTTTTCTTCTTAAGAGGAGGTAATAAACAGAATCTTTTATAGTTGTTCTATGTAGTGTCATGAAATAATACATACAGGGATCATTTTTGTCCCTGTGCTGCATATCAGACATAATTTATTTGTGGCTTGTGCTTGTTATGTCTTTTGAATGCCCAAAGAAGAGTGAGTCTCCATTGCCTGCAAATATTGACTTGTATATTTGGTGTGCTCTTCAGCAGGGCACCTCCATCTGTGGGACATTAAGCACGTGCTGTGGATATGTGGGCTGGACGTGCCCATTGTTCACTTGTTGGGAAAGCCATGGCCTTGCTTATGTCAACATCCTAATTTGACACCAGTTTGGGGACATTATCATCTAGCAAGCTAATGGTTACATAATAATTATTATTCTTAGATACAAAGGCAGTGTTCCTCTAATTAGTAATGGTTCCAATTTGCTCAGTAAGAACAAACTTCAGTTTGAATCCCCATATTCCCTATGAGCCTTGCCTTGGAGCTGGAGGCTGGAGCTGCACTAATGGAGCTGATTGTCTGGTTACTTTTCCTGCCATTTGGGGAAAGGATTGCCTGGGGACAGTCCTGAGCAGTACCATAAGCATTAGCAATTTGCTAGATGGAGAACAAGGGACCTGTGTTCAAATACTCAGGAGTTACTGCTGACTGGCTCCCTGGTTGCAGTCCCTGAGTCGAAGGTCAAAGAGGATAAAGGAAGGGGTAAGAGCCCTTAGGAGAGTGCAGCTTCCTTCTCTGAACTGGTTGAGGGCTTTGCTGTAGAACATGCTGTCAGTGTGGACTTCTTTCCCTCTTCCAGCTCAGCTTATGATACCAAAACAAGACAGAAGGTGGCAGTGAAAAAGCTTTCAAGACCTTTTCAATCACTGATCCACGCCCGGAGGACCTACCGAGAGCTTCGGCTGCTCAAGCACATGAAGCACGAGAACGTGAGTGGAGAGCGAGTTCTTGCCCTTTGCATTTCCAGTACAAAAGTTTACAACACTGCCTTAAATTCAGTTAGGTACACCCTTTCTCAAAAAGGGATATGCAGCTACCCAAGATACCTGGACCTAGCCATCTTAGGTGCAGTGAAGTCACTGGACTTTAGAAATGTAACAGGCTGCATTTTTATTTTAAAAATACCTAATTAAATCTTGAAGGTGAGGTTAATGAAATGCAAAACAAGTCATTGTACTCCTCTCTAATAAAGTAATAGAAGTATTCTATTCACTACTGTTGAAACATCTTGAAACAGCAGCCCAGGAAAAGAAGAACCCACACCTCAAACCTGCTTTTGCTGCATGTGGGTTCTGTTGAGAGATTAAGGGCAGATTAGTCTCGTTGCAATTGACAACAGTGTAATAGCTAAATGAAAGACAGCAGATCTTCAGATCCCACAGAACTGCTCCAAGTTTATATCATAAGCAGTTGATTTCAGTGGAGCATCCACTTCCTTGAAGGTAGCTTGATGGTTTGAAGCCTGAATAAAATATGTTTGATTGAAAAGTATCCTGGAGAAAGGATAAAAAATTGACAAAAAAAGACCAAGAAAACTCATGAAAGTGTGCAAAATCTAAAGTATAGCAATTGTATGTGGCATGTGTCAGCTTTTCTGTGATGAGACATTACTTCCTCTGCCTTTAATTTTTTTTTAGTCTTTGTAATTAAGACTGTAATTAAGATGGCTGAGGTGATACCTTTATAGACCACCTATTATGTCAGTTTTCAGTATGACCATATGTCATATTTTTGTAAGTTTCATCCCAAAAATTTGAGCACTGTCAATACAAATTACATGTTGCTTTACAGGTTTAGAAAAATATAATGTCACTTCCTTCACCTTCTTTCACCTGACAGGTTATAGGACTGCTGGATGTTTTTACACCTGCAACATCAATAGAAAACTTTAACGAAGTGTAAGTAAATTTTTAAAAATCATTCTGGGTAGTTACTAAATTTTTTTAAATCATTCTGAGTAGTTACTAAAAAATACCATTGTTGTTTTAAAAAGGAAGAACGTACATTTCTAAAAGACTTTCAGCTACAATCAACTTTGTAAAAATCTTTTTTCGACTTTCCCACAAAAGAGGAGGCAGGGAGATGGACCTAATTTTTGTACTTTTTAAAAAGTAATTTACATTATTTAAATTAGATTAAAGATGTATGGTAAATTATTTAATGCTGCATAAATGCTAGTAAACTAAAAACTTTTTCTGTTCAATTGTGTGTTTGTAACCTGTAAATAAATTTTCATAGATAGACAGCAGAGTTCAGGAATGCAGGAAGGTACTCTGATAGTTAATTGAGACAAGGTAAATGTGGGCTGGAGTCTGGGCTAACCTAAAACTAGGTGTATTTTGGTGTGACTCAAACATTTGATTTATGCTGAGTTCCTTTTGGTTTACATAATTGTATAAGCACTTAGGTAAACAATTAAGCAGAAGAAATAGTAATTAATATGTTTTTGTCTCTGTGGAAATTAGTGACCAAACCCCTTTGACTCTGGAGAAAAATTACACAAATAGGAATTGGGTATACTTTTGTTCCAGGGCTGTATTTGGAAAAGAATCAATGTTTCTGCAAAATTTGTCAAAAAATAAAATCTCCAGTGGGAACAGGGAGGGAAGTTACACAAAACACTCTTATTTCCACCACTCTAATATTACCCTCCATCATTAAATGTCCCAGGGCCTTGCAGGTCCTGTAATTTTGGTGCCTCAGGCTAATGTTGGGTGAGGCTTCCTCTTCATCAAAAAATATGTTGCATGTTTCACTGCTGTAGTGTGTCATGGAGAAAACAGATATAAAAGCTTCTAATATACTGCAAGGATTTTTCTTTTTCATTATATTGAGTCTCAAAGCAATAATTGCATTATTAGAACTCATAGCTGATTTAAAGGATATAAAATGTGTTACTAGACAGTGGAAAAGGAACCTTCATGGCCTGTGTGGATACTCTTCTAGAAGAATTCATGTTCTGCCATTCTGTGTTGGGTTTTTTCTGACTTTTTTATTTTCACAGATATCTTGTGACAAATTTAATGGGTGCTGACCTGAATAACATTGTGAAGTGCCAGAAGTTAACAGATGATCATATACAGTTTCTCATCTATCAGTTACTTCGAGGTCTTAAGGTACTGAGTCCAGGAATCTAAATGCTGTAGTAATGAGTCAGCAATCTAAATGTTGTAAGGACTGGTTGGTTGCAATGAGTATACTTAAACACTTTTTTTTATGTCTGAAAAGTGTGCAAATAGTAGCAATCATTTCAGAAATTATCAGATAATTTTTCTAACCAGAAATAAACCCCCTAACCTACCAATGTTTACATGCACAATACATGTGAATACTCCCCTTGAAGGTTAACTTTAGATCAGTGTCTATTTCAGTGCCTATTGCAGGACAATGCTATATAATGTCTCAAAAATTCTGAAGAATGTGAAATGGATGAAGAACAATATGGAAAGTAGCTCACATTTGTGCTTTGAAAGACATGAGCCATTTTGTAAAACCACAGTCCTGATTTTTGTGGAGAGTGTCACATGGGTGAAGAGATAACCAAGTTAGTTGGGCCCTTTGGGAAATGTCTGGAAGTAGAGATTTATCCCAGCAATGTACAATGCTGCACACAATCACTTAGGATTTAGTCTGCCTGTAAAGTTATTATTTCCTTTAATCATACCAGTTAAAATTTATACACTTAAATAACACAGGTGATTGGCAGTGAATCTACAGCAAAATTTTCTTCCAAAAGAATCAAAATATGTATCATTTTGCTGATGTTTAACATGTAAGTGTCTATAAACAGAAGATGTAGGTAAATGCTTCCTGTTACTAGGTGCTAAGCTTTTTCTCAGACCAGAATGGATTTTCCCAAGATATAAGCAAACAGAAAAGAGAGAGGTCAGCAGCTTACTAGCTAACTTAACAGTAACTGATATTTTAGACATGGAAAATAATTCTGTGTTTGAAAGCAAGCCATTGTAAATATTGGCTCTGAAATATACTTATTACATGATTTTCAGCAAGTTACCTTGTGTCTGAGACAGTAATTCTTATTCATGCATGCAGGTTCCATTACTTTAAGTACAGATTTTAGTGAATAAAGATTGCAAAACTGAGCCCTTAATTGCTTTGTCTCATTTATGTGAGTTATAGCTTAGTTAGGAAGATGGATTCTGGCATTAATTATCCTGCTTGTGGTTTTGAATACAAGTCTATGTTGTGTCAAAGCTAAATAGTAGTAAGAATTGTGCTCTAAGTGAATATTAATTTCAGAAATGCATTCAGGTGCATTTCTGGCTCTGTTTCAAAGGGGAGAGGTTGCTGGTGGCTCCTCTCTTCTGGAATTGAAATTCTCATGTCTCATTTTCAAAGAACATTTGATCCTGTGTATGACTGCTTGGTGGCACCAGGAGAGGCTCCTGTGGTTGTCTCAGCAGAGCAGGGACACAGCTCCTTCTGTTGATAGCAGCATTTTGGCTTCCTGTTCATTCAGCTGCTTGCAGCTGCTGTGAGGAACATGGAGAGGTGGCCCTGCCTTCTGATAAACAGTTTTTAGGTCTGGAACGTGAAGAATGCCCTTTGTTCTCTTTGGGTTTTCCCAGTTGTTATACAGGTTTTGTGTATAATCCCTTCTCCTAAAAAAGGTGAATTCACCTCTAGAGAATAGAAGGTTTTCAAGGCCCTGCTGATGTTGGTTGATAAGATCATAGATAAACTTGCTGTTAATCCTAGCTAGAGAACCATAGGCAATGACAGAGTAAGCTGTTCTCAGTTTTTTATTTTTAATGTTTTATGTAAAATAGCAGAAACACAAAATAGCCACTGAAATAGTGCTTTGAAAGGGGACCTGAATTAGTGCTGTGGCTTAGGTGGGTATTTTGATCATTAACCTGTCCCAGAGTGCAGGTGTGGCTGCTTTCACCCATATCAGTGCTCACAGTATGGGAAGGTGACTTTTATCATATAGGGGTCAACCATGCTGCTCCCCAGGCCACTGATTTCACTAGCCACTAGCTGATCAACATGAACATTCAGGGAAGGCTGGAACAAATTCCAAATTGGTAAGAGACTTTGAACAGAAGAATCACTATGAGTGCTGCTTTTCATGGTAGGAGCTAATCTTCATGGTTACCTTTCTTGAAATATCCACTCCTGGCTAAGACAGAACAGGGAGGTTTTGAAGTTTGACATATCTCTGATCTGAAAACATGGTATGACGTAAGTATTTTCTGTATATAAAACAGTCAGTGTCAGAAGCAAAAAATAAGACAAGTGGCTTTAACCTCCCTTCACCTCTAACTTCAAATCCTACCTTTTTTTTTTCCACAGTATATTCACTCAGCTGGAATCATCCATCGGGTGAGTTCAGTCTTTGAGGTAATGGAAATGAATGGAGTGTGTCCCTCTGTGCATCCAGTGTGTTACTGAGACATAGTTGCAATGTGTTTTAAAAGGCTGAAGTAGTACTTGACTGCCTCTCTGTGTTCTGCTGCAGGACCTGAAGCCCAGTAACCTGGCTGTAAATGAAGACTGTGAACTGAGGGTGGGTATCGTGCTCTTGTAACAAATTGTGTTGTACAGCCTCTCAAGATGACAGCTTTCTAAGAAAACATTGGTTACCATTTTTATGTCTCATTCCAGTAATTTCAGCTGTTTTTTACTTGCCCATTTCTGTGAACACGTGTTTTCTCCCAAGTGTTAATTTAGATTGAATGCAAATATCTTTGCAAAATCCCTATGTACCCACAGTGGTACACAGATAATAGTTTGGCCCCTGAGTGAGTATTTAACTGAGTGTATCAGGAGAGTCTGACCTATGTATCTGCATCTGCCCTGTAGAGATGAAGCCTTGCAACAACTTTCATTTTTGTATCTATAGAACATACAAGCTAAATTAAAATTATGATGGCAAAAAATACCAGTATTACCAGTTAGAGGCAGTAAAACAAACAAAAAAAACCAGCCAACCAAAAAGAGCCCTATAATCCTTGCTTCTCAAATGTTATTTTGATGTACACATCTATATAAATACATCTCTTGGGGTATCTGTGTGATAGGATACTACATAGTAAGCATGAGACTCTGGAAGGAAAAGATACCTTGTAGCTTTCTAAGCCTTTAAGCTTAAGAATGAGCAGTTAAATGTTTTTCCATGACAGCTAGAAACATCTTTATTCCTAAGGCTCTGATGTAATCACTTTATTCCAGCTGCAAGGGATTTAAGAAAAGACTCCAAATACTACAAGATCAGCAAAAAATCACAATAATGAGTAAGAGCAGTGCAGTTAGGTTCTTGCACTAATCCGGATCAGTGGTGAGAAACTGTAGTTCCTGTTTGATTTAGTGACACTTGCAGATGCTCAGCAAGTCTCATGATTACCTCTTCAGGGTCCTCATGCATGTATGTTTAGCATCTGTGAAGTTTTGTGGGTCATCTGTGTTTGATCATGTACTCTAAAATGTGTGCTGCATTTTTGTACTGTAAGTAAAGGAGGCTTTTACTGGTTTTTCCTATTATGAAATCTGTGCACCTCCCTGTCTAGCATTTGCTACAGTGTTCTCTTCTTTGTTTATATTTATAGCTTTACTTCCTCAAATTATTTTTAAAAGAACAAACTAGTGGATATTTCCAAGTACTAACAGAAAGGAAATAGGAAAAAGAAGGAAAATGTGTGTGTGCACATTTGATGGAAGGGATCAACTGTTAAGGAAAAATATTGCCAAAATCCTTATAAAAATAAGGGCATTAATGTTTGAGTTTCATGCCATCATTTATGCTTTGTTTGCCTCATGCATTTTTCTTCACTTATTTAAGAAATAAATTATGCTTTTTAACTATACTGGAAGTAAAGATGTTAATTGTTTATATTTAATATTTTTCTTTAGGTTTTTTATATCTTTTAATTGGATTATAACTGAGGAATTTTGAATGATACTCCTGAAATTTTCTTATTCCCTATGACAAGGATTAGCCATCAGCTTAATAAGTAATCCTGGATCTCATCACAGGAGATACTCAATAACCTTACCCACATTTCTATGTGAAGAAATGCTAGCTAGCTCAGATGACTGACTTAACAGCACTGAGGCTCAGATGAGCCCTTTCACAGCAGTCTCTCTTAGGGCTAGGGTCCATAATTAGAGATATCTACTAACAGAGAATAGAACAGAAAGCAAAGAAATGAGCTGGGAAAATTCAGTTGAAGTAACTTCCCATCAATGTAAACTTAGCAAGGGAAGGCATCTGGAGGGGAACACTTTGCAGTCAAGCCTCTATGTACATAGAGGCTATGTACATGCTTTGTTTGTTTCGGTGGGTAAGTTCTACTGAAAACAAATGGGGTGTGATTTAAATTTATATTGTTACACAGGATATACATTTCTCTTCTAGTGGCATTGTGATAATGTGTGATTTGAGTAAATGCTTAGACATAAGAAAATTAGACAACAGAAATTCTGCAGATTTGTGATCAGCTCATTTGGTCTTTAAATGGCCACTGGCACTTGCTGTTAGTGTTTTACACAAACACTCCCAGCTGATAATAATATTTCATTTTTTATAGCAACAGTGTTTATTTTTAGTTAATGAATGTCAGTGGAAAACTGAACTCAAGGCAAAATATAAAGTCTGCCTTGGACAACAAAGCACCAGGTTCATTGCATTGGAAATATCTTTATGCAGCACCAGAGGCTACAGGGAGACGGCAGGGAGAGCAGATGAGCTCGTCTGCAGAGTGCTGCTGTTTCACTTCACTGACAGTGAGGGACGACAGAAGGCTCAGAAATGAGTAATGGGAAAATCAGGACCTGCAACGAAAGTGAGAGGGTTTTTTTAAAACTATTATTTTATTTTTATTCTGTAGATTTTAGACTTTGGTTTAGCTCGTCAAACTGATGATGAAATGACTGGATATGTTGCAACGAGATGGTACAGAGCTCCAGAAATTATGTTAAACTGGATGCACTACAATCAAACAGGTAAACTGTGAAGGCTTTTTTTTGCTACAGCTGGATGTAGTGATAGTTTTAAACCAAGAAGCAGCTGTGTTTAAGGATCTCTTTGATTCATTGTGCACACTTCTGTCTCTGTTTTTTGGCAGTTGACATATGGTCAGTTGGATGTATCATGGCAGAGCTATTGAAAGGAAAGGCTCTATTTCCAGGAAATGATTGTATCCTTAATATAAAACTTAAAATGCAACTGTAAAAATATTCTCTAATTCTTCCTTTTTTTTCCTAAGGACTTGAGTGTTTCTGTGGACATGATTTTGAGGTAACAAACTTGTAAAAGAATAAACAATTTGCTAATCTTTCAGTTCAGTGTATATGACAACTGAATATGAGACCTACTGGTAGGATAAAAACCAGTAACAGATGTTCCTAAACAACAAAAAGTTACATTTATTCTTTTGTGTATCTGTATTTAAATAATAACCTAGTTACAACAGGGTAGATTTCTTCCATGTGTGGATCTTGTTGAAGTAACACACTAAAACTGAATGAGCAAAGGCACTGTTTTTCCATCAGCTAATACAAATTTAAAAAATAGAACTGCTTTTAGGCTGAAAGTTCAAAAAAATGCAGAGAGGTGAGCTTTTAAATAATAAGTGAATTAGAGGCCTACTGTGTCCTGTTATATTAAAAGAAGCCAGTATTTCCAGAAATACCACAGGAGCAACAAAGCCCTTTCTTTTCTGCAGCACTGTGCCGTGGTCCCTGATGGAGCATCAGGGATTTCCATTGGCGTTTCCTGTGCTGGCAGGAGCAAAAAAGAGACATTTCTGAGGAGAGCAGTGAAATAGGAAAAGAAAACTGAAGAAAAACACATAATAAGGAATGAGGAAACAACTGCATCAAGCTTTTATTATGAGAAACAAAACCACACTCTTCTGTACTGAATATTGACATTTCTTGCTACTCCAGAACCCCTCAAAAAGCAAACACTTCTGCTAATACTAAGCTGTTGCTGGGTGCAAAGCACCATGATATTAGAATTGCCTGAAATAATATTGAGAGAGCTGAGACCAAGTCTCCCCACTGGCCTTTCTGCTGTGCTCAGCATCATTATTCTGTTGTAACCACGTTCTCCAGGTGTTCATCATCAGGAGATGACTGTCCTCAGATTTTTGATTATATGATATGTGGTGTTTGAAAAAAAATCAATATAGCTAGTTGGCAAGAAATAATATTTTTTGTTGTTATAAAATATTGTCTACAACTATATGATTATATCAATTTAAATAAAGCTGTAAAATAATCTTGAGTCTCCATAAAAAAATGTAATATGCTTTACAGGTCATATATAACAATGAAAAATTAACATTTTCCAAGTTTTTTATCTTGAGACCTATATAAACATATTTTTAAAGGTACCAAATGAAAACTTTTCACTTGCCAGTCTTCAGATTAGTAATCTAGCCCTGTGAGCTGTTTATCATAGTAGCCTGATATTCAGAAATCCCTCAGATTGCTGAAACATAAATATGTTATTAAGATTAAGCTTAAGAACATATTAAATTGGGAACTAGGACAGAAGAGCAATATTTTCCATGCAGCTGACATACCTGACAAGTTAATAGAGTACAGTAGAAATATTTGGTACTCCAGAACTAGGCTTAAGCAGGTATGAATTGATATCCTTCCATGGGCTGTGGTGGAATTGTCTTGCTGGATGGTTTTAAGCATCTTAGTTAGGGCATGGAAGCTCATTAATTGTCCAAACCCAGAAGGACTGTGTGCTGTTTATTTCCCTGAAATAATGCAGATATTGATCAACTAAAGAGAATAATGGAAGTTGTGGGCACACCCAGTTCAGAACTTCTGAAGAAGATATCATCAGAACATGTGAGTTCACAGCTTCATTCAGTTCACTGACTTCCTGTCATTCTTTCTCTAACTGGCATTGTATGTCACTGCCTGTGTTACATGGACACTCTGATGTGGAAATGAGCAAATACCTTAAAATGATCTCTGATTTTTGCTGCTAGATTCCCACCATTCCAAAAATACACTTTTGGAGGCATCCAGATGCCTTGACTGTCACCTGGATAAATTTTGATACTTGTTCTCATGTACTCAGTTTTTGCAAAGAGTTAAGAAATTAGTCCTGATGTTCTTTTAAATTGCTGTTATTATAATTTTAAAAAATCAAACTGGTGCTCAGCTCAGAGCATTATATTGTTGCTATTAAATCTGATGTCTCTATACTTTGTATGTTTCCATTGTTGTAAGGTTTCTAAACAAAAATGTATCCAAATCAAATAGTGTGTGTTCAGCATGAGTCCTCTACTTAGGTCCCTAGTTTGAAAATTGTATTTATTCATCTCTCTAAATGCTTGCATGAGGTCCAATTTCTTGGTAATATTCATAGTTAAGAGTGGGCTTTTCAGCTTTCCATGTGACTTCTCTAAAATAGTAATCTAGTAAATGAACAATTTGCACTTAATTTCTCTGCTAAAGTTACACTTAAAGATTCCTTGTAAGCAGTAACTGTGGATAGCCAGCTGAGGAATGAGATGTAGTACTGTTTGATAAAGGCAGGTGATGGGCACAGTGTAAGAGTTCAGATAAACAACAGCACACAGATACCTCCTGAGCTGCAGCTCTTTTCTTAAACCTCTCCTGTACACCCCTCAGACTGATATTAATGGCTGTTTCTCAGCCTGTGTATGTACTGACAGGTTTCCTTTGACCTTACTGATGAATTCACTAGCAGCTTAAGTAAGCAGGAGCAGTGGGAGAGCCAGAGCAACCCTGTATTTCTGGAAGGTCCAAGCATAATGAAACCTCATTATCACAGGCCAATACACAGTTCCAGAGTTTTTGGGTACCCAGCACCTGGGAATGGCTGGGGCAGGAGGCTAACTAAGCATCCATCCTTTTGCCAGGGACTGCATCAACCAACAAATCTCAGACTGTGCTGTCCTAAGCACAAGTCCTTGTAAGTCTCACAGGTCCTTTTGTAGCCTTCATGTGTTAAGATCCTACAGGTTTTGCTGGAACACATTCTCAGCAGTGTATACAAATGTGTTACTTACCCACAACTAGAGAGCTTCTTGATTGTGAGAGTAGCACTTAAATACTTACTGGAAAGAGTACCTGCTTTGTTCTTTTAATTTCTTGTGTTTCAGAGCATACCTCAGTGAGGTACAGGAATCCTGAAACTATTTTATTTGAGCTAATTATACCTTCAGAGCACAGGCAGAACACAAAAACCAGGTTAATGAAGGGGAGTGCTGCTAGGTCACCTCTGGGCTGCTGGTGCCTCATTAGAGGAGCAATGTCAAAGGAGATGCATATTTTGCTTGCAGGTAATTGCCAGTTGCAAGAGAGTTCCTTCATTCTAGTTCTACTTTACCATGTAGTTTGGCCCCATTGTTTGGGTATTTCTTAATGCAGCTTGAAGCCATGGACAGTTATTAACTCCTGTAACAGTTATGTCAGAGATTTGCTGAAATGCCAATTTTCAGTTATAAGCAGAGGATTAAAGAATTGAAAGCTAAAAGATCAACCTCGTTGGATGTTCCAGCACAAGTTACTGGAGTGTTTGTTGGTTTTTCATGTTAACATGAGTTCAGATGGTAATTGCATTTCAGAATAATTCAAAACACTGGGATTCTCTTGGTCAGGTTTCTGTGGTGAGTATATAAGCAGAGGGGACAGGCTCGTAAGTGCACTTTGATAGGTCTTTGTGGTTTTCAAAGGATTTCTGGGCAAGGTTGGAGGTAATTTTCACGGCATCTTTTTCAGTCATGTTAGAATTAGTTGTTGATTAGTTGCTGTTTTCCATAGGCCAAGGATGCTTAGTTAGCCTTCTGCAGATAGTGTCCTTTTAACAGGACTGCTAAATGGGGAGAGATGTCTGTGTAACTCAAACATGTTTTAAAAGGGTTAGGGCTTGTCAAAAGACCAGCTGAGGTTTTTTATGGATTTAGGGAATAGCTACCTGATTCTTTTTTGACAGTTCCTTTTCAGAATCCCCTGTTCTGTCTGATTCCAGTATTCAACCTCTTCTCTTGCCAACCTATCTACCTCAGCCTAAAAATTCGTAGCTCCTGTAGTGTCAGGCTGATGTTTGTGGCTCCTGTATCTGGGCAGATTTTTACTAGCTGAGTTTGGATGAGCCTTTCACAGCCACAGTGAAAAGGCAAGCTCTAAATTCTGTCAAACATCTGAAAATCTGTTCCCATGGAGTATCAGAGTTTGTTCTTTGGTTAGTGACTATGTCTCACCAGAGAAGAGAGAGGAGAGAAGGCTGCAGATTGAATTCTACCACTTTGCTGAGGGTAACTGAAAGATGATTTAGGCTGCAGTTTCTGACTGAATGTGTTCCCTAGGGATATACTGCAATGAACCAGTAAGCACAGGTGAAAACTAATGTACTAACACTCAAGCCTTAGACCAAAATGCACCAGCTTGAAACTCTCTTGCTTATTGTCCAGGATACAGGAGTGAGTGTTTGAAACAAGGTCATACATTGTGCTTTTGTATAAAGAGGATTTCTCATGTATAAGAAACATAAAAAATATAACGTTTGGTTTTTTAGAGTTGATGTGGTTACTGTTGAGCAAAGTTTAATCCTTTGGACATGGTATGTATGACTTATTTCTAGGCAAGAAAATACATCGAATCTCTTCCACATATGCCTCAACAGGATTTGAAAGCAGTGTTTCGTGGTGCCAATCCTTTAGGTAAGAAAGGCAGACTGACACATACATAATTCTTCACTAACAGAGGAACTCGAGCATTCCTTGCATTCTTTGCTGTATGATCCCATACAATCATAATCAGACCAGTGAGAAAAGCATTGCTTAACCTTTCATCCTGAGACTGTTTCCCCTTCTTGAAGCCTGTGCCTTTTTGTTTCTGATTGAGATTACAGGAACCTCCTCAAGGGAAATGGTCCATGGATGAAAAGCAAAAGCCAGCTATACATAGCAGAAATGAATAAAAATGTCATGGGGTCCAGATTAGAGACACACTTCTGGCTCAGGAAGGCCATGAGCTGTAAATTGCTGGCAAGCAGAAGAATATAGCAGGAAGTATAGCTGTTTGAATGACCCTTTGGAGTATTATTTCCTAGGAATATATGAGCCATTGTTGGACACAGGATACTGGGCTAAGGCAGACCTTTGATCTGATCCTGTAAAATTGTTTTTCTGTCTAATCAATTGGTTATGCCTGTGCAAAAGAGATGGTGCTAAGAACTTTTTCTTGTGACACAAAAAGGAGACACTTTAGTAATCAGAATCACAACTGCAGTACCAGGCCAGTTCCATCAAGTGCACATTATAGGGAAGTATTGTGAGTTAAAATGCTTCAAATTTGTTTTGTGTATTAATACAAATTTTTCCTTACAAATACAATAGTTAGGAGCACTTTCGTATTAAAAAATTTACTAGCCTGAAGTACATGAGAGCATGCTACATATTAATAGCATAAAGGCAAATGTGTGCCAATACTTATATGAAAGCAGTTTTTAAATAGTTATGATAAAATTTTAAAAAAACCCTAATTTCAGCCATACAACTTTCTCATTTCTAGTATACTTCAAATGTCAACTTCAAACATATTTGTTAATGCTGGATCCTGTGGAGTTGCTTTGGGGTTTTCATCTGAATATTTCATTGGTGCAGCTTATTAGAAGTATAATCTCACATTTTATTATTCACAAGTTACTTAGCTTGGTCCTGATCAGTGCAAACTTAAGCATGCGATGCACAACACAGGATATTATCATGTAAGCACACATGGATCTTTTTAGAATTAAGTCCTTGGAATTAAGTCTTGGATCTGAAGAGGTGAATCAGATCTCAAATTGACTGTAGTGAACTTTTGTGCACGCCACAAGCAAACCAGAAGCTTCCTTCAGCTCTCTTCAAAAACTTGTTATGCTGCGTAAATTTTGCCAGTAATATTTCTTGTGTTTAAGATGAGTGAGAAAACTGTGTGTAATCAGTTGCCTTTTCTTTATTTCCTGGTGGCCTCTCCTGGCCTTGAGCCGTGTTTCTGTTGTCCCCCTAGCTGTAGACCTTCTTGAGAAGATGCTGATTCTGGACAGCGACAAGAGGATCACGGCCTCGGCCGCGCTGGCGCACCCCTACTTTGTGCAGTACCACGACCCGGATGACGAGCCTGAGGCCGAGCTGTACGACGAGACCATCGAGAACAAGGAGCGCACCATAGACGAGTGGAAAGGTACCACAGCTGCATGCAGTAGCTAACACGGGTAGCAGGAGGGAGTCTCACTCAGTAACAGTGTTCTCTCTTCCTAGCCAGAGGAATTTGAACTTCTAAGCCTCAGGCAAACAAGATAAGTTCATATGTGCGCTTGTGGGAGTGGACAGGCAGAAAGGCTTATGTTTCCCTCCGGATTTTGCCCACTCCTTACTAGATTCCCTGTACCAGTGAAAGCTTAACTAAAAGCTGATGCTAGCTACCAGGTAATTGCACATTCTGTTTTGATTTTAGTTTTCTAGGTCAGATCCCCAGCTGAAGTAACTGTCCTGGGACAAGTGACACTACTTGGGATTCTGGTCTAGCTCTGATCAGAACCAGAAAGTAATATTATCCACATAGATGTGTATTTTGTTAATAATTCTTTAGACAGCAAAGGAATTGGGATTAATAGCTACACCATGCTGTTGGTCCTGTTTGAGGTGATAGCTGATGATTTTACTTGGGAGTGCCAAAACCCTTCTTTGATAAATACTGCAACAACCTTCCACGCTTGCAACACGATGATATTGCACTGCAGTATCACAGAAATAAGGTGGCTCAACATTAGATTGCAAGTACACTGAAAAGTACAGTCCAATTTCACCACTGTGTAATGAGGAAATACTATTTTAAAAATTCCTTTCTAGAGATTTTAAATTGAGAATAACGTTGTAGAAAACTGATTGTTTCTGTATATCAATAAAGGTCTTTTCTTGGCTTAAGATGAAATATGTCTCCTATAAAATAAATGTTCTTTTGTTTCTATTTGCATTTTTTATAACTTTTACTCAGGAAAGATTTGATTAAAAATGTATTATCATAGTGGTTAGGTTTATGATGAAGAATACTCTCATCTTACTCATGCCCATCTACTTGTTCCATGTTTTATCCTGGGCATTACAGGGAGACAAAGCAGACTGTCTACAGTAAATGTATCTTAAAGAAAGATAATAGTGGGATCATGGCTCTTTCTACAATAAATCAACCTCCTAGAGCCCTGGAAAGGCTTTTGGAGAAGCTGCCTGTGTCTGTACAAACAAGGAGGACTGACTGGCATCGCTAACTCCTGACATGTGCTCTCCTTTGCAAAACCTGACAGCCTGCAGCACCACCCATACATCTTGTTTGTTGAGAGCTGCATTCATTTGCTGCTGTACTTAGGAGTGGATGATTTTGTTTCTCCTTTTTCAGTTGCCCGAGTATTTAACAGGAAAGTTTAACAATTTCTGAGCCATGAAGCTGATTGCTGTTTGTGATGAAACTCCATTGAAATTATTTCAGGAACAATCTTAGCTTAACAGCTTAACTCTTTCTAAACTGAAATGAGGACATGAAGGTGAATTCATTTGGAAGTGCAGCATCATATTATTTATCATTGCATTTATCATGTATCATTTTTTACATCTTGACCTTGACAGAGCTACAGGTCAAATTCCTTCTTTATTCAGGTTTTAAAAAAGGCCCGAGACAAAAATCTCCAAACTCCCACAGCTGGTTTGCTGCTTTTCCTTCTTCCCTCTGGCCATATTTTTATCTTGGGGAATAAACTTTTTGTTTTCAAGTACAGCATGTGCCACATTTAAGGTGACATAAAATGTTTGTAGTGTTGATGAAATATTGACCCAGTTTCTCAAGATTTTGATGCCATGTTTCTGCTCTTTTTCTGTTCAAGTTAAAAATTAGTGGTGCCTGATCTTGAGGGACTGAACACCAAAGTAAAATATTTCAGACACTTTGTCTTATACATTATGCACTTCAGAGTTTTCTTGGTGTCCCTTGCACACTGCTGATGCGCGCAGCCCAAACGCAGATTTCTTGCTGACATGTTTAATCAGTTAGAAAATATTTCAAAATTTTTGAGGCCAAGAGCATGCTATTTAGGGTTGAATGCTATACATTCTCTCCTTAGATGTTGCTCCAGTTGCACATATCTCTGCTGAGTAGGTGCAGTGAGAAGTGGGTAAAGAGTTTCATAAACATAAACCACACAGCCAGTGAGAATAATTTCTAATACAGTTCCAGGTGTCTGATTTGTGAGGACACTGGCTTCTCCAAGTTCAGTCAGCTCTAGCTCTTCTCTGGCTGCCTGTAATTCTATGTAATAGCCATAAGTCAGTCACCAAAAGTCACCTAAGAAATCCTCCCTTGCCTGGGGTTCTGCACACAGAATTTCCTTCAGGGAACTCCTTTGCTGAAACTGGCACACACATCACGGTACACAGTGGGTACAGCATAACACAACCAGAGCATAAGCCAGATTCACTCCCAAGATTTTTTACATACTTCTTAGAGGAGTCTTGGGTATGCTTGCAGGCATAGCAGCTGTCTCTGATAGAGTAACTTAATAAACAGTCTAATAGGCATGAGTTTGATATGATTTAAACATCACTGTTTGGAAAACAGAACCCAAAGTAATGCATTGTTAGCCATATGCAAACAGGATTTGGTCCTTAAAAAGCAGCATCTAATTTGAGAAAATATGAAAGAGGTAGCCACTGACAACATATTCCATTAATGTCCAGGACAGAAAACAGGCCATGACTGTTAGCATGAAAAGATAAAGGGTTATTCCAAAAGCAGGGTAAAATAGCAAGTATCCCCTGTTTCTAGCCATTGAAGAATATAGAACTTCCTGATGAAAGCTGTTACATGCTTCTAAGACAAAAAGAAAAATTTTTTTCAGAGTACTGTAAAATTAAGTCAGCTACAGTAAAACGTGAAAAAAAACCAAAACAAAAAACCCTCCAGGATCCCAAGCAATTAGCACAGAATTGCAAATTATATGTAATTAAAGGCAACTGACTGAGAGATGATAAAGAACATTCTCCACAGTTAAAAGTGTACATTTTAAAACCTATCTAGGTACTTGTAAAGATTCCACTTTCCATTACGTTTTGTCTTCTATTACATTATTTTGGCAGGTCATCTGACAGCATAATGGATGTTTTCATTTCAGGGCCTGTGTGTTTCAGTAATCATTTGAAGGGGACGGTTGTGCTGTGCGATAACAGTATTTGTGAGTTTCATTTGTAGTCCAAGGTTAAGCAGAGGATTCCCAGTGAATTCAGTCTATTTTTGGATCTGGACACTAAAAAGGCTGAAAATACAAACTAGAAGTCACGTGTGTCTGTAGAACTGTTTTGTCTGGAATATTTTTCTTTTGAAGAGAATATCCCCTAATTCTTCTCTCTTCCTCACCCCCCCTCCACAGAACTTACGTATGAAGAAGTGAATAGCTTTAAACCACCCGATTTAAAAATGGACAGCCTGGAGATAGAACAGTGAATACAGGCAGCTCTGTCTTGCCTTGCTGCACTATGAAGACTGTTAAAATATAACCATACAATTTAACCTGTGGTCAGACATAGATTTTACTATCCAAAGATGTTGGAAGAGATGTGGAAAACCAGATGCATTAAACAGAAGCCAGGTGTGGTCTGTTTTAGGTGGGGGGTTTTTCGCCTTGTAATATGAATGTATTCCCAAGTCACAAAGGGTGGTAAAGAACTGCTTCATTCTGACAAATTATGCACTGAGTTCTGTCAAGCTGTGTGTTCTGCATGTTTCATTTCATCAGTTGTATTGCCAAAATAAAGGTGACCTTTTAAATTAATTTTAAAATTGTACACTTAAAGCATGAATGTATACAAACATAAACAAGAAATCCATACAAGCAATCCTTTTTTTTTTTTTTTTGTGGCATTTTATCTGTCTGTTTTCGTACTATTTATAGTTAGTGCCTTTATGGAGAGAGGGCGTGGTAGTGAGATAGACAGAATATGCATATGTAGTCATATCTGTGGTGGTCTTACACATGTACTGGATGTCTCTCAAGCAATCTTAACACCAGTTCAAAGTCAGTAAAAATAAATCTTTCTCTTCTCTTGCCATTCAAGTGTCTGTTCTCATTATTTTCCACATGTATTTTTTTTAATCTGCACAACACCCATTTGTGAAACAATTTTACTTCCTGATGGTGTTCCCAACCATGCCATTGCTGGACTGTTGGTGAATTTGCCTGGGTTTACAGGAAGGTGCCTTGAAGGTACTGCAGCAGAGCTCTGTAGACTTCTGCAAGCTTCAGCAAAGACTGTCACAGATGGCAGTGCAAGGAGTGCTCAGTTCAGTTCACAGCTTTGAATTAAATATTCCACATCGTCTTATTTTCCTTCACATAATCCTTGAGAAAGTAAGTGCCATTGGAAGACATGACAAAAAAAGGCGATTTAAGAAGTTGACACATTCTCATTGGAGTTTGTTTTTAAGCAAAATTTTAAAGGCTTTTCAACTCTGAAAAGTTGGAAAATTAAATAAAAAATTGCAGAATACACCATACTGAGATTTTTTTAAATAATTAAATGTATCCAATTCCTCCATTGAATGCATAATACTGTAACAGGAACATCCTTTTGGCACAAGGCCTCTTGTGTTGTACTGGCTGTGTCTTTCTACACACTTGTGATTCACAGTTATTTAATGTTCATTTTTGTGTCTTGTTCTTGCTCTGTCAGAGTCTTATTTTGGAGGTGGCTTTTTATAATATTTAGGTTTTCTGAAACTTTTGTCATTAATATTCAATTGTATAGCTATTATATAAGGTAATGGATTCTACTGCATTTACTTTGTATCTTTTCTATGTACAAAGAAGGGCTTTTTCTTAATAAACAGATTTCAAACAAAAAATCAAGTCCAAGAACTTTGATTTTTCAGAAATAGAAATAAGCATTCCATGTAGAAAATACGTTTCTAATTTGTGGAGTAAGTGATAGAATGTTTGGATAATGTTGACCGGTTATCCAATATTTGCATCCAATGAAATACAGCCACTTGTATTCAGCTTTCCTTGGGGCATGTTCTTCTGAAAGTAAATGCCTGCATGGATTTCTTGAGATTCCTCTGAAGTGTTGTCAGCCATCATTACTTTGCCTTCCTGTGAAGCTGGAGGAGGCCTGTAATGGTCATGTAATGACTGAATTTCATGCTCACTAAAATAGGTGAAAAAGTTCTAAATCTATAAATTATTTGTCTAACTACATAATGAAAATATTCACTCAGTCATGTCTCAAACACTGTTTGTTTGTCAGTTAAAAGTAGCTCAGTGCTTTATTTTCTCTGAAATCTGGTATTGAGCTTACAAGCCTATTTGGCAGCTCCATTTCAGCTGGAAGGGCAAGGATGAAGTAAAGAGATTTCACAAGAACTTCTTGTGTCCAACAATAATTAATTTATTGTGGGGTTTGCCCCTTCATTTGTTAAATCTGGTTTCCTGGCTCTGAGGGTGGCTGTTGTCAAATGTTTCAAAGGATGCATAAAACTGGTTGCCACAGCTCTGCCACTTGAGGTAGAAAGAAAGTTTTATATTGTTTCCAAAATTTGTTCTTCTGGCAATTCTGAATCTTCCTCAGAATATTTTCTTTGACGTTCAGAGACACAATTTTTTTCTAGGAGATAAATTATGTAGGAAGAATACAGTCATAGCCACATTTAAACTAATTAAAGGTGACAGCAATGGGCAACAATAGCTCAGCCCTTTTTAATGAATTACCGTCAAAATGTGTAAATCATCTCATTTTAATGTCAAGAAAAACGGTAGGGAGACAGACATCTTTTTCCTAGATGTGCAAAATGGAGGCAATTACTTAGCCCTGAAAAGCCAATAACTAAAGTATTTTTCTAGAGCAGGTAACCAGCTCCCTAGTGGCAATCCAACATGGGACTACAATTCGATAACTTTATCAGTTTACAACAGCAGGAGAGGGTAATTGGAAAGCCAGGACCCCAACGGGACAGAAAGGTGGAAGGCTTAGCTCTAACAATGCTTACCATTTGAACACAGATGGCAAAAAACATTTATCAACCAACTCAAACAGGCAGATGGAGGTAAATATAGAGGAGTGAGGGCTTTGTCAGGCTTGCTGAGGCAGATGGCTTAAAAGTAAATTTTAAAGAGTAAGTAAATACAAAACTTTTATAAAAATTTATTTGCTAAAAATGTCTTTAATGAAGGCATCGATTACATGGCCCAAATGTTATTTGCAAAACTCGTAGTGGTGCCTGCTGAAGCAGTGGGGGTTTGATGTGAGAGCACTTTGCTTTCAGCAGCAGAGTCGTGCCTTTGTGAGCCTCTGTCCAGTGCGTGTGTGCTGAGAGCAGCGTGGGGCTCAGCCCGCGCTCGACGGGGCTCTCATCCCTGGCCAGCTGCAGAGCACACGGGGAGCTCGGAGGAGCGTGGTGGGCTTGGCTCATGGAGGGGGCAGCTCGGGCTTCCAGGGGGAGAGCACGGCTCTCCAAAGGCTTTCTCTGGTCAATTACCGCATTGTTAGCAATTTGCTTTTAATCTGGATTTATCTAATTTCAGCTTTCCGTCACAAGAGCTTGTTATCCGTCCACCTGGTGATTATCTCACTCTAGTATCTAGTATTATCTCACTCTATAATCAGGGTTAGTGCAACCCCAAGTCTGGTAATTTTATCATCAGTAGCAGCAAAAGGTCTTGCAGAAGGAAAATCTTTTGCATACATCTCAATCTTTTGACATGTCTAAGTATACACTTACACTTTTAGAATTTGCGTTTTTATTTTTTAAGCTCTTTACCTCATCAGCACTGAAACCCAGCAACAGGAAATTGATACGACACAGCCAAAGCAGACAGGAATAAAAAAAAATTTAATCTACAATGGACCAATGGAAAGAAAAACCAGGAATGGTTTAGAGGAAAAGCACAGTTTTTGAGGATATCACGTGCCATACTCTGAAGATACAAAGGGGCTACTTGAGTCTGAAATAGCAGGGTTACTAACAAGTTTGAAAATTTATAGAGAGGGAAAAAATAGGAAATCAATACTGATAGATGAAAAAAAACCCGGCATTATCAATTGGTCGAGTCATTATTTAGACAGCATTGTGGCAGAGTTCCAGGTAGTGCTCTTGGTGGTTTTTTGACATGGTATAAAAGATAAAAGCAAGAGGGAAGGAGGGTCAGTGTGCTGCAGGAGCTGACACAGCGAGCTCATCCTAAGGGTCAGGAGGGGAACAGCTCCCTCAAGGACGAAATGTTGGCAGCAAAAGCACCTCTGACAGAGGTGGGAAGCAGTCATTACACAAGGCACTTCCTTCCTTTCTTCCTGCCACATGTGCTCCTGGATCATAACAAGAAAACAGACCTCCCCTTTCCCCTCTTTTGGGACCTGGTCAAAGAGGAATCTGTCCAAAAACTACAGTCCTGAGCTGCTGGCACAAATGACAGCTCACCCAATTTACAGTGCAATTCTCTTTTCGTGAGAGCTGAATCTTTACCACTGCTCATCTGTAGGGCGTTCTCGGGACAAGTCAGTAATTTTCAGATGTAGCAAAGGATACTTAAGTAGATACTATGTCTTTTGTTAGCGGCAGAAAGGGATTCAAACCCGACAACATCAATCTCCTTGGGAAGAAACTGATAGAACACCTCCATTTGCTTTAAAAGCAGCTGCTTTTTTCACACATTGCTGCTACTGCTGCTATTGTTTATGGATGCAAACACTGGTCCTTAGAAAATCAGCACACTTGCACAACTGAGAGTCCCGAGTGTCATTAATTTATGAGTCTGGGTAAGGGGTTTTAAGGCACTAGTACCAAGAGATTTAGAAAGCTACATTAGTGTCACTGCCACTGCCCTTCTTTCTGCTGTGAGATAAAATATTGAACTGATCCACCTAAAAGGGTCCTGGTTTTCACTACAAGGAGGGAATGTATTGTGAGCTCTCTATGCAAACACCAGTCTTCCAACCAATCTGACCCTTAATCCATTAGACCGGAAATTTCTGCATAATGAGCGAAACTCTTCAATTAGGCTTCAATCTTGCACACATACAAATGCTTCATTTTGCACTCCCATAGTCCCCCAGCTCCAATTATTGCCACAAATTAAGATGTGTACCATAGCACAGGGGTTTTAGCCAGTCCTTTTAGGTTCCAATTTGATCACAAGTCATACTGAATGCAGTAGAAATACTGAATCACAGCCCTGAGACAACTATACACTAAATCTGCCATAACTGGCAGCCTACTCTGAGCAATACTTTGTTCCTTACAGAATAATATCCTCCAGATTAGCACTCAGATAATATAGTCTTGTTTTATATTAGAGCCTGATTGCTCAAATCAAGAGCCCATAGTTAAATTACATTCTGTGCAAAAATCACATCCCAATCTCCTGTGCTGCCCAGCTCTCTCATTAGGTAAAACAAAAAAAACAACTAAGGCAGCATTGAGAAGGATGGAAGAGATGGAGGTAAGAATGCCATGATGGTTTGGGTGATTTAAACAGGAGATGTGCACAACTATGCAGTGACAAATGAGTAAAGCTATCCATCAGTGATATCCATTTCTCTTTTCATATGATTTTTGCATTGACGTTGGGAAACTCTTGAAGAGATTTTTTTTCTCTGTACACTGTGGCATCTCATACTGCGACAATCTGTGATAGTTTAAAAATTAAACTCCCTCATTCTATTATAGGAAGGATCTTTTGGTGGATTCTGAGGAGAAAGAGTTAGGAGAGTGTTAAAAGTAGTTGATTTATACATAGGTGTCTACTCTACAGTTGGCCTCTCTTCCTCCACCATCCTCCAGCAAGCAAGGATAATGGTTACTTAGTAAGTTCTCTTGAAAAAAATGAAATTTATAGTTTTAATTATTTTTTAAAACAAAAAAGCATTTAGGTGGTGCATATTTATTCCCTTCTGCTGATGGCTGAGTGACCTTGCAGCATGGCAAAGCCCCCAGGAGGGCTACATGTCACAGAAACTGTAACTGAAACACCCTGCTCGTGTCACAGAGAGACAAAACCAGCAAAGTTGCAAAATAGTTGGCAGTGACTCCAGTGGGGAAGGGTGGGCACAAAATAGCACAAGAGTATTTTCTGACTAAAACCGAGATTTTTTAATTACTATTTTTAAGCTTTACTTCTTGCTGTAATAAATAAAATGAACTTACTTCCTCCATGGCAACAGGTCTAAGTAGACAAGCACAGAGTATTTTTTGAAGGTGGGGATAAAGAAAGCTGGTTAAAAATAATAATGTTCTAGGAATCAGCTTTTGACTATTCAGCAAGATTTTATGTTTATTAACATTTAAGGTATGTTCTACACAACCAAATTACTCATATGTGAATTAGTGTATCAAGAATAAAATGATCATATGAAAGACAGAGAGAAACATGTGGAAAGGTGGGAAGATGTTTGATTTTTCGAAGAACTCCGTATGATGTCCTGTCCTGCACATTATCAGTGCCTGGAGTGGAGATCAGGTGTCAGTCCTTCTCCTTGTTCACACTGATGCACTCCTGCACCCAGGGCCCAGCAGCTCACCCACAGTTCAGCTCCTGACAAACAGGGCTGTGTCACTTTGTCATCTCCAAGTGACAGTTTGTGGTGAGCAGCTTTGCCATCAAACTCTCACCAGACTTCATATGTGTAGGATTTCTCAGGAAAACATGGTTAGATTTCTCACTGCTTGCTTGTAGAGCTTCTGCTGCAGCACCAAAGCTGCACCTCCAGGCTGGAGGGAAACTGAGCTCTCAGTTCCCAGAGGGATTAGAAAGAGTACTGTACCCATCCCATCTACCTCATATGCTATGCAGCTGATGGCAACCGTCCAGCACATCAAAAGCTGGCTCCTTAAAAAAACACCCACCACATTCTGATACCTCTTAAATCATCCCTTTATAGGATGAGCATTAGAAAAGTGTGACTTTTGCACCATTATTGCATTTATTATTTTTTGTTAATGATGTCTGAAGAAGATCCCTTTTTTCTATTAGCTTTACAACAAACATATGCCAGAAGCAGAAACATCTGATAGCATTCCTTTTCTAATCTATCCTGTCAAGCACACATTGCCCAGAGTAAGATATGGCTGTAGCATCTTCTAGTTCCTTTGCAACAGACTGTCTTTGGGAGACACCAGCGTGTATCCAGCTGCAACAGACTGTCTTTGGGAGAGCACACCAGCGTGTATCCAGCTGCAACAGACTGTCTTTGGGAGAGCACACCAGCGTGTATCCAGCTGCAACAGACTGTCTTTGGGAGAGCACACCAGCGTGTACCCAGCTGCAACAGACTGTCTCTGGGAGAGCACACCAGCGTGTATCCAGCCGAGCCCAGCGGGCTGCAGAGACTTGTGCAGTTTGTGACACTGCTGCAAGGTCCACCAGCTGATTCTTGCCTCACTCCCTTCATAGACATTTTAAAGGTTTATGAGAGAAAGCTTCCCTTGTTACAAGAGTGCTGATTTCCCAGTCTTTTCAGTAGGTTCACCAGTTCTTCTCCTGTATGTGTGACCTGGTGGGGAAAGCTGGTCTTGAATTTCACCTACACAGCTACGTCATCTATCTACAGCAAAGTATGCCTAAATATTTACATGAAAGGAAAACCAGAACTGGATAACTTTGTCAATTTAAAACATTTTTTTAAAGTTGCTCTGTAATATTCTCAGCTTCTGTACAAGAGTGACCTTGTCTTGGTGCTAAGTTAGTACTTTTATCTACTGTATCAAAATCTACTTTCTGCCTTGATAAAAAGCAAGCAGTAAAAAAGTATCACTTTGTCACAACTGGATAAAGGAAGAGTAAGTGAGGGATGACAAGCTGAACTAATCCTCTCTGTATTAGAAACATATATAATTGTCATTAAAAGTAATTTAACTAATGGAGTGGTTCAAGAGGAAGCTGCTCTATCCTTCACCTCACCTCTACCACATGTCACACCAGCCAGCATCTGAATGGCAAACAACATAGAAGAGATGTCAGAAATTAAAAAATAATCTCCTGGGGCAGTGGATTTTTAGAAGTAAACACCTACCATTGAGCTAACATTTCTCACAAGGCTCTAAAGGTCAGAAGGTTGCTCTCCATTCTCACTAAACCAGAAATTCGAACAGGTCAGAGGAGAGCAGCACTGGGACAGCACGGGACAAGCACAGGGTTGGTGGCTTGAAAGTTGTGTTCAACCTGTATCCCTGGAGTGAGGGCGGGGCGGCTCTTCCACATTTGGCAGTCAGGCACAAAAAGGGCTGTGCCCCTGGCAACCACCAAAATAGCATTGGGAACCACGACGCTTGGCCAGATTGCCCCTTTAGAGCTAAACCACAAACTGAGCCCTAGTGACAGCAAATCTGAATTATCTAACCTCGGCAACATTGCTCAGGGGTGAAGTCAAACAAAACAAAGTCTTTACCAGACCCTGAAGGACAAGAATTTTAATTATATGCACAAAGAGAACACATAAAACGTATTTTAAACTAGGTCTTTTCCTTACACGTGTTGCCGTCCCAGGACTCTTAATTACAGAGCTACTGAGAAGATTGCTCTTGTCTGTACTCCAGCACCGCAATCATTTCAGGCCACTGCTGCAATAGTTTCGTTCCAGTTCATTTCGGCCGTGCACAGGACCGCTCGCTCCGAGCACCTGAGCCAAGTGTGCGCTGTTTTTTATTTAACGATATGAAATATTGTTGTAACTTCTGGTCTGACCCGGGGATGATCTGGGGACTCCTCAGCTGTTCATCTCAGGTCAGAGGCCATACAAAAGCTCACTTTTGTACTCCCGGCTCTACCAGCTGCAGCCTCTCGTACTCCTTAACACTTTCACGCCGGTGGCACCTCACCGGGACCTGAGTACAAACGCAGAACTGGCACCGTGGCGGGGAAAAGCCGGCCGGGAGAGGTTTGGCCCCCCCCTCAAGGACCCGCACGGGCAGCGAGAGCCTCGGCACCTGTCTGTCTGTCCGGCACGCTCCCGGGACACCGCGCCCGTCGCGCCTCAGCCTCGGCGGAGCGCAGCCCCGGGTGGCCGGGCCGGAGGGGAGGGAGGGCGCTGCCGGTGC
>VZRX01011556.1:72706-85905 GCA_013398075.1 Notiomystis cincta | reverse complement strand
TTTTTTTTTTTTTTAAGATACCTGTTTTGGATGACAGTTCTTGATGGACTGTATGGATCTGATGTCTGTGTGGCCACAGAGATAGGGTTGAACAAGGTTATAAAGGTTGTTAGTCTCTTAGCTTGCTTTCTAGCAAAGCCCTGCACAGCCCATGTTGCTGATAACAGCAAAGTTGTGGGTTCAGTCTCTCTTCAGGCCATTCACTTCAGAGTTGTACTCGATGATCCTTGGGGTCCCTTCCAGCTCAGAATGTTTTGTGATTCTGTGACATAGCAGCCTGCACCTGGGAAACACCACGAGCACTCTGAGGCTCGGGAGTCTTCCTCTGAACAGACAGAAATGGCCATGGATTAGCAGCAGAGGGAGAAAAGAAACAGCTCTAAAAGCCTGTGTTATTTAGGTACTGCCTGAATCAAGCAGCATCTAAACTAAAATTTGGCTTTAGATAATTCCAGCTACTTCTTTTTAAGCATTGGGTTCTGTATATTTAATATTCTGCTGTTTAATGGGCTTGAAAGAAGCATTGGTATTTAGTGTAATGCACCCAGTCAGTTTGTAAAGTTCTCCCAAAAAACCACAGTAATAGGAAAAGCTGTGGTGGAAAATCCATTTTACTAGAATTTAACTAGATTGTTATTTCTCTGTTCAGTGATAGAATGCTTTTGTTTGACAAAATAGTTTTGTGGAGAACCTAAGGTGTAAGCCCTAGTAAATCATATACATTTCTTGCTTAATTTTTTCTCAATAAAAATAGTTTAGTTCTAGTTTCTTCTTTGTACTTTCACTAAGCTGTTGTAGTCTATGTACTTAATTACCCTGATCCTGAAATTAGAAGATATTTAAAGTGTACTTCATTGATAAGCAGAAGGCCCAGCTAGGTGGAGAGCACTTACAAGTGCTTCATATTATAGACTGATTTTTCTGGTTTATTTTTAACATTTCAGTAGTTAAAGTGAAGAAATGTCTCCTCTTACATAATGCATCCTCTAAACTTGTAGGTCCAGTAGATGTGTCTTATTTTTTTATCACAGGGTAAAGCTGCCATCTGACTTACAAAATCTAACACATAACAAACCCTGGCACTATTTTAGGTATTCTTTCTGCCATAATTATGCCTGTAGCTAATGTCTCTCTATAGAAATGTTTTGGATTATATTTTTTCACTTATTAGGTGATTTAGGCTTTATTGTATCAAATTAGTAATTATTTTTTTTATTTTCTTTTTAGGTCATTGGAATTTTGGATGTGTTCACACCAGATGTAACACTGGAGAAGTTTAATGACTTGTAAGTCCCAAGTGTTTGTGTTTTGGAGCAGAGCATTGTTGCTTGTGTGGGAGGAAAGGCTATTGTTTTTTAAATAGAGAATTTCAAAATTGTTGCTTCATGGACTTTTTTTTTCTGAGTTTCATCTTAATATAACTCTTACATACAACTTTGTTGGGCTGGATTTTCAGATTGTCATCAGAACCCATTTCCTGTCTTACAAGGGATGTAACTCTTTCAGCCCTTAGTAGATGGCAGTTTGGTGAATTCCCTAATCCACCTTACAAGTATTGATTTCTTACCCTAAGGCCCAGGTTGCTCAAATGGTAGGACAATTCTTAATCCAGTCAGGTAGGCTGAAAGTTATCCCTACTACGTGGCACATCTCAGTGGGATCCATCCTAATTCAAGGGCCAGCTGAAAAGTGCTGGTGCTGCTGAGTTTTTTAGTGTTTATCCGCACTGTGCTCTGCTGTGCCCCGGGACTGTTTTCCCAGTCAGTGGTCCAAACTGCACCTGATACAGGTTGTTTCTACCACATCTCCCTGACCTTTTGGTGGCACCTCAGACACAAGACATTTAACATGTCTGCTATTTTATTTGTTCACTGCAGCAATTCTGGTGAATTAGAGTCGCTAGAGAAACAGTGCTCAGAAATCCTTTTGGGCTTAATGTAAGTTTCCTGTGTTAGTAGAACTGTTTTGGATTTCATCTAGTGTAGCTATGTTTCCTAAACACCCTTGAGTATTTATATGTTAACAAAGAAAGCTATCTGACAAAAAAATGTAGAAAATGAAGTACAGAAAACATGGAGCATGTGTTCATATTGATTGTTGAGCCAAAATGAGCATTGTCCATATTGTCTATTGTGCTAGCATTTTATACAGCATATGTAATAGAATGCACATGTATGTGATGAGCACTGAAGCACTGTGTTTTGAATGAGACCCTAAAAACATCCTCCAGATTTTGCTACTTCAGTGAGGTGGTCATGACTCTGAGACATATTGCCCTGCATGAATGTCTTAGTTTTCTGTGTAGCTGTCTCTGAAGTATTACGAGGCTTTTGGTGAGGCTTTTGGTTAGTTTCTTTCTAAGCTAGTTCTGATAACTAGCAAATTTCCATAATCTTTGACAGAACTGGGCAATACCTCTTTAAGACAATCAGATAAAAACAGATAGGCTTCGAGGGTAGGAGGATGATGAAGGAATTGTTTGGTAAATTGAATGATCTGTAATTTAATGATGTAATTGAACAATATCATACAATTATGTTGAAATTTACATTAAAAAGTTAATCAAGTTAATCTATTAGGTTTTCTTTCCTTTTCTGTTTTGTTTTGTTTTAAGCTACCTCGTCATGCCATTTATGGGAACAGACTTGAGTAAGATAATGAAGCATGAGAAATTAACTGAAGATCGAATCCAGTTCCTGGTATATCAGATGTTGAAAGGCTTAAAGGTTTGCCAGTTCTAGTACTATTTTGATTTCACAGTCTTTTTTCCTAGTAAACTGTAATGGAGAACTATAACTACTTATGATTTAATCACAGGATAAAATTTATCTCACTGAGTATAGTAAAAATATACATTAAATTGAAACCATTTAATTAATTTATTATATAAAGTATATTTTTACAGCTAAAAAATCCTGGCTCTCTCAGTCTCTCATCTTACATTAGATGCTCCAGTCCCATAATCATCATCATGAAGCTTCACTGGGTTTGCTTCGGCACCTCTCTAACTGGGAAGCCCATAGCTGAGCACAGCACTCCAGGTGTGTCTCACCAGAGTTGAGAAAAGGGGAAGGATCACTTCCTTCAAGTTGCTGGCAACCCTCTGCCTAATGCATGAGGATTTTGGTTGTCTTTGGTGCAAGGGCACAGGTCCTTTTCTGCTGAACCAGTCAATCTCCAGCTTTGTCTGGAGCATGGGGTTATTCCCTCCCAGGATTTTGTTGAACTTTGGTGAGCTCCTGTCAGGCCATTTCCTTCGTCTGTAGAGGTCTCACTACATGGCAGCACAATCATCTGGTGTGTGAACATTATTCTCAGTTCTGCATCATTTCCTGAGTTGCTGAGGGAGCCCTCTGTCCCATCATCCAGGTCAGCAGTGAAAATGTTAAATAGGACTGACTTCAGTACTAACCCTAAGGAGGACACTGCTGGTGATGGGCCTCCAGCTGGACTTGCTGCTACTGGTCACAACCATTTGATCAAGGCAGTTCAGTCACTGTCCATTAATCTAACTCCTACTTCCACTGTCTCTCAGGGTGTTATGAGAGCGTTTCAAAATCCTTGCTAGAGTCAAGGTAAACAGCACTGTTGGCCCTCCTGTCATCCACCAGTGCAGTTGTCTTATCATAGAAGGCTAACAGGCTATCAGGTGTGATTTGCTTCTGTAAATTCACATTGACTACTGCCAGTCAGTTCTTTGTCCTTATAGTGTTTGGAAATGGTTTCCAGAATTATTTGTTTATCACATTCCCAGAGAGTGAGGTGCAGCTGACTGGCGTTCCTTGACCCTCTTCTTCCTTGCCCTTTTGAAGACATGAGCAATGTTTGCTTTCTTGTCATCGTAAGGAGCATCTCGTGATCACCATGACCTTTCACATACTATTAAGTGGCCTCACAACCACATTGGCCAACTTCCCTTAGAATTCATGAGTGCATCCCATCAGGGTCTTTGTTTAAATGTTAAGTTTGTGTTTGTTCAAGCGTTCCCTGTCTGATTCTCCTCCACTGAGGGTTACGTCTTCCTTGCTCCAGACTTTTCAGCAGCTTACCAGTAAAGATGGATGAAAGGAAGGCATTGAGTACCTTAGCTTTTTCATGCCCCTGGTGCAGTTGCCTGTTTTTGCTCCCAGTTTGCATGTAGAAGCACTTCATGTTGACCTTTGTGTCTCTAACTGGGTTCAGGACAAGAGGGCTTTGCCTTTCTAAATTCCATGTTTGCACGCTTGGGCAGTATCTCCACATTCCTGCAGGGTGACCTGACTCTGCTTCCATCTCATATATGCTTTTTTATGTTTCAGTTTCTCTAAAAGTTCTTGCCTCCTCCCACCTTTGCTTGGTCTTGACTTCTAGTGTCTCTTTTTATTATGTGCTGATGTTTAAAATTGAAATTAGGAAAGGATTCATAAAAGGCTATAACAAACCAAGCAGATTTCTTTGGTTTTGGACTGTGTAGGAAAGCTTCATCTTGTAGCTTTTCCAGTAAGTCTTGGGAAGAAAAATTATTTCAATGTATCATTTTCTTAAATAAAAGGTATAACCAAATGCCATGTGTAAGTTAGTTGTTGGTCTTGTTCATGATTTTCTTTTTCTTTTCAGATAGTAAGCCTGACTGTTAATCCTCCATTCTTTCTCAGAAGTAATGTTTGTATACATCTGTTTTATCTCTTAGATATTGTACTTCTGTGGACTGCAGAGCTTACAGCTATAGCAAAACAACATAATCTTGAATATTACTGACTCTCACAAGAATGATTCTAAATGTTTTAGCTGTCATATACTTTGTATGTTTTTCTTCCTCATCTTTTACTAAATACTGTTTATTATTACTACTCCTTTTTCCTACTGTTTGGCTTTTAACAACTGGACTGTGTGTATTGAAGTTCATGGTCTTACAGCCCAAGAAGAAGATTTTCCTTAAGCTCCCTGTTTTTATCTATAACCTATATTAATGTGATGTGAAAATGATTCTTGGTCTTGATTAGTACTACACTTCTTAAATTACAGTGTTTACCTTTTGGGTATACACAGCTGTTGATCATAAAAAGGCTACTACTTCCTTACTACTTTTTTCTTTTAGCAACACAATCCCAAGAGAAGAAAAACCTTGACCCAGGTCTGCAGGCTTTATTCAGGCTCTCCTGCAGTGATGGCTATTCAATTCCCTTTGCTGCTCTGGAGACACATACTGTAAGGAGGAATGGCACTGTCTTAAATTGAATGTCATTCCTTGGCTGCTGCTGGCACTGTACAGTTTTGGTTTTATGGTCCTGTGCCAGCAACACTCAATGTGTGGGCAGAATTTCCTCTGTGCTTGTACAGATAAGGGAAGTTAGGGTAGGGATGTGCTCCTGCAGTGGAAATGCAGATCTCATTTTGATACAGGAATGTCTGGCACATCCATCAGGATGCAGATTCATCCAGATCTATACTTGCATTGCCAAACACTATTAAAAAATAATTAATACAGGAGGACAGCATGCTGTGCCTGGAGAAGAACATCAGGAACAGCATAACCACGATTCTGTTGTCTCTCAGCACTTAACAGGTGCAGAAGGGCAAGTAAATTGTTTTACTCCCATCACAAAACATAATAAATATACTTTTTGCTGAGTCCTGCATTATTGATTTCTCTTTGACCCTACCCTGGATTTTGTGTTCTTATTTCAGTAGATTTTTGCTCACATAGCCTTTTACATATGCCAAGTAATTATCCTTTGTCTTCTACTGTTGTGCATTTAAGTGTTTTAATTCCCATTTTACAAATGCAGGAACTAAGGTCAGGTAAACTAAAGCCAGGTTTGGGGAAATTGGTTTTATTTAAACTGCAGGGGATTCACCTCTAATCAGGACTTTGAATGTGGAGTTACAATTTCAGTTTTGTAATTAGTTCCCTAGTCACAAAGCCATGTCCTACCAAGTGTTGTCTCAAGGACTGTGTAGGTGGAGTGGTCTGTTTAAGTTGCAGGTAACTGTCCAGGAAGCAGATTTCCAGGAGAGACATGCTATTCACCAGGGATGAAAAACATCATTTGTGCTAACTTTACAGGCAAGCAATATATGAACTGTAAATAATTAACTTAGGTTAAGTGTAGTGGAAAGAATGAATAATTAATTTAATTCCAGTGAAATGACTTAGAAACATATTTTGGTCCTAGGGATGTACACTGTCTGACAGAGGCCAACAGAGCAGAACTTGTGGCCCCAAAGGTTGACACTGGAGTCTGTTGGATCAGTAAATGTGAAGACAAATGGAGCAACTGTGTGTGGTTGACATACATGGGAAGAAAACAGCAGGGATTTAAGAGGATATGTTGGGCAGGTTTGTGGCAGGGTTTGTTTGTTAGTGAAGGTTGCAGGGGTGGCTTCTGTGAGAAGACACCAGGACCTGCCTCCATGTTGAACAGAGTTCCAGCTGGCTCCAAGGCAGACCCACTGCTGGCTAAAGCTGAGCCCATCAGCCACATGCTTCTTAGCTCTGTGATGATACATGTAGGGAGGGGTAAAAAAGTGCTGTGCAGCAGCTGTGAGAGGGGAGTGCAGAAAAAATGTGAAACAGCCCTGCAGGCGCCAGGCTCAGTGAGGATAGAGGAGGAGAAGATGCTACAGGTGCTGGAGTAGAGATTTCTCTGCAGGCCATGAAGACCATGGTGGCACAGGTTGCTCCTCTGCAACCCGTGGAGGCCCCTGACAGAGCAGATATCCACAATGCAGCCATGGAGGAGCCCATGCTGGGGCCCAGGGATGTGCCCTAAATGACTGCAGCCCACAGAGAGCCCATGCTGGAGCAGGCCCCTGGCAGGTTTTGTGGCAAGACCTGTGGCCCATGGGGGTCCTGCACTGGAGCAGTCCACTCCTGAAGGACTGCATCCTGTGTAAAGAACACATGCTGAAAGAGTTCTGAAGGACTGTCTCCTGTGGGAGGGACATAAAAATAAAACCAGACACATGGCAACCGGCAACCAGCAACCAGCAGGAATGCCGAGATGGTAACTGTGATAGATCTTCTGTAACAAGTGGTTTACCTGAATAGTTTCTTATCCCATGAGAGCACAACTGTGCTTACCTCAAAATTACCAGCAGGAAATAAAATATTATTCAGCTACTAGACTGTTTTGTCATTTCTTATTACACAGCAAACTCTGGAGAACAGTCTTTACTGTATCTGTTCCAGTAAATTTTGGGTTCTCATTGAACCATTTCAGCCAGAAGTACACACCAAGAAATAGGAGCGGTCCAGTGTTTGAGGCATATTCTTGTAGCCCTGTCTGTGCTAGGAAATGTGTTAAGCTGAAAGCAGTGTTGCTACCATGCAGATGAAAAAGAAAATGAGTCAGTAATTTGTTTATTCTTTTACAGATATCAGTAAATTAGCTGTTTAAGAAGGGGTTAGCCAAGTTTTGCATGAAAATCTTGTACTTTTTAAGGTCTACTGTATCTGGGTTAAAGACAACCCATCTGTGTTTACTTGGATTGCTTTTTTGGTGGGGCATGAGGAACAAACATACACTTAGCTAGTGCTCAGTAGAGGCATTATAAGGGAAAAATGCTTGCAACACCTGGGAAAGAGGAGTATGCCACTGTAGATCTTTGTGGTAAAACTCATTCAGCTTCTCAAGCTTAGCTCATTTGTATGATGACTTTGATTTGCACCTTTTAACTTTGATGGAGTATATTCTGAGGGGGTTTTTTTAGTGTTAAAGATGTAACCTGCTATATACATTTGTCCTTTGTAAAGTATATAAGAACTTTATGGTATCTGTATTTGTGTCTGGTCAAAGGCAAGAAGGCTTTTTATCATTTTTGTCACATTACATATTCTACTGTAATAACCTGTTTACATATGACAGTTAAATGCATGTAGGAAAAACTCTGCATGACTGATGCATTGTGAAGGGATGAGGGGGATTTTTGCTAGGCCCCCCAGTTGTTTCCTTGCAGGCTTCATTTCTACATTCTATCTGTAGTGTGGTTCTGCATTGGTTGTATACAAAGTGCTCAACAGCCTTGATTTTAAAAAACCTGTATGAATTGAGGTCAAGAGAAAGTTCATACTGAGTTCATGAAGATTTGTGTCAATTCTTCAGTCTTTGCTCTGCATGTCTGTACAGTTTTTCTTTCTTTTTTTGTCAGTTCTTAAAATTTTACTGTTTTTTCTACAGAGAATGAAATATTCATTTTCTTTCTTTGGTGAGCCTTATAATTTATCAGAATTCAATGTGATGTGACACCACTTAAAAACAATGATGTGCCTCTCTTTTGTTTCCTAGTCAGGCCTTAGTCTGGCATTAAATTTTTTCTGAAGTGAGAACTTGCATCTTGGAAGGGCTTTCATAATTTCTTTGTTGTTGTTTGACAGAAAAGCTGTGTATTGTCAAAGAGTACAGAAGGCAAGCTAAACATAAATGTCTGTATATGTAGGTGGAAAGAGACTGGAGCTCTCAGCCTTGGGTGCCTGTTCTGCAGGAATGCCAGCTGGGCTCCTGCTCGTAGAGGTCTGCGGAGGTTGCTGTCAGTCCTCTCTCTTTATTATACTGCTTGGGAAGGGACAGACAGTTCTTGGGCCATACTAACACCTGTTCAAGCTTCTTTTGCCATACTTATGGTAAGATTTACCTACTCTAGTTCTCTCTTCTCATCCGTATTTACTGCCTTTTGTTCACATTTGTGCTGGATTTTTTTCTGCTTCTCTGCTTTCCCTTCCCCCCCTTGACTCATTTCCTCTTCAGTTTTTACTTCCCTGCCAAGATGCTTTTCATTTTCATTTTGCATGTTGCCTAGAACACATTCTCCTGAGTCTTTGCTAATTCCCTTTTGATTAGCTTTTTATTTTGTGTAGAGGTTACATATACAGAAAAGAATGCTTAAAATTTCGATGATTGTTGGATGACTTCCTAGCCACATCCTAGGCTGATGATCTGAAGCTTGCATTCCAGGATTTATGCATGCTACCAAAAATTGTCTTTAGGATAATGCACAGAGCTCCTGTGTTCCAAGGCACTTCACTCATGTTCACTGGGTTCTTGAATCACATATGATTCAGGTGAAGTGGTAATGATGTTGTGAAGGATACATCTACTCTCTTCTAAATCATTTTGCCATGTTAAGAATGAAAAATCTGTCAATAGATGGCTAATTTAATGGGTAGAGCCAGTAAGAACAGAATCCCACTTCAGAAGGCTATTGAACAGAAATGGAAAACCTTCTGAATGAAGACTGGCATAGTTCCAGTGTTGCTACCTGCCAGGAGATAATGAAATGCAGTTAAAAAAATACTGCTATTATTGAAGAAACACTGCAGCACAGCACAAGTACTTCAGCTTATAGAAAGGCTGATGTGTACATTAGCATCAGGAATAACTGCTACCTCATGTAATCTCAGTAGTATTAAGAGGAGAACTTGGAAAACATAGCTTTCCCTGAAGTGTTAACATGATTTTGGTGCTGTGAACACTCATAAAACCTTCAGTGGGGTGAGAATGCCAGCAAAACCTTACTCTTTGACCCAAACAGGTGAGATTTACCTTAACTGAAGCTGTGAAGGGTGCAGAGCTTTTAATTCCTGTTTCTGCATTCCACATTCTTAGGTGCCAAATGACTGGGTCTGCCAGCTCTTTCCTTACTGTGTGCAGTCTTAGCAGCAAAAACCACCTATGGAATCTTTTAAGCATCTGTTCTGGAAAATCAAGAGGCTTCAGTTAGAAGACATTGCAGTAATTTAGAATGCAAGTAGACATTGTGATATCCTTCATAAAGATAGCTATGACAGAGGACATCTTTTTCTTAATTTATTGGGAGTTTTGCTATTTACAGTTACATTTCTGGTTTGGTTTTTTTTTTTTTAAAGCGCATATGGTCTCCACGTGCAATTGACAGACTTCCTCCTCCTCCTCCTCCCATCCCAGTTCACTTTGTGCACATCCATGACAGATGAAGCATTTTGTAGTTTTTTGTTTGCTGTAGTGGTTTTGCAGCCAACATTCTGTGAAGCAGCCGTGTGCCCTCAACATCTTGTGTTAGCCCCAGGAAATCCTGTGAAGGGCTTTGCTGTTTCCTAGGGGTGATGTTAAGTCTTGCCCAATCTGCAAGTAGTCTGTAGCAGGAACTGGTCTGCTGTGGATGCTGAGACAGGCCTGGGCTCTGGCACAGCACTAGGTAGTGTGGCTGTGCAGCAGCAGGGCCCTACCACGGCCTGGGCTGGATTGATAAAGTTGTAGGCACAGGGTTAAAGGAAGTGGGGGCTTTTTCCCCCCTCCATCTTTTCAGAACCTGTAAGACCACATCTGGCACTGCTGGTCAGGTGTAAGAGAGGAAAAACTAACTGTCAGAGATTTTTTCAGTCACTGCTTTAAAAACTTGGTGCCTTAAATGCAGGTCTTGTGCTGCTTAGATTGTATGGGTTTTGTTTTAAATTCAGAAATCTAAGTCTGAAAGGCACATTGGATCTGTCTGAAGAAGTTGATTTTTGTTCTGGAGCTTTGCTTGCTTTGTCTTGGTGTTCCTCATCAGTTAGATTATGAGGACTGCTTTGCAGAGGGACTGTTGCATTTATGAGGTTAATTGCCCATCCTGAGGGCTGCTGGAGAAGATGGTCATTGCTGTGGCTGATTTGCAATTATCCTGCAAAGCTTTTTCCTTCTGTGCCTTTCTGTGATGTTATACTGATTATTCCTGGTTGGTCTTCTCTGGCTTTGCCAGCTTGTTCCCAGTGACTATTGCCACTTGTCCCATTCTTCAGGATGGAATAAAATGGAAATTCTTCAGGTGAAGCTGAGGGATTTACATCTCATTAATGTTTTCTCAAGTCTTTTTATTTAAAAGCTTTTATTGTTCTCGTGTTTCTTAGCATCTCTAGTATGGTCTGTGGGAGTTTCAGATCAGTTCCCCACACCTGAAGGGCACATCCCAGGCTGCTCTTGGAAACCATGCCCTCAGTTCAGAACAACTTTCTGCATTTCAATCCTTGCAAGAGATGCCTGCATATGAACCAGTTACTAGAGGTTCCCTTTATTAACTGTGATGAAAATAGTCCATTCTAGGGTATCATTCAGCTGGTGAGAGAAACTGCAGACCTCAGTGGGGAGCATTGGTGCCAGTCATGGGTTCAAACATCTGTATTGGATCAAGTGTCATCCCAAAAGAACTAGTCCTGAGTATTCAGTTTGTTGGTTTGGCTCTTGTGAGCCCTTAAATAGGTCACTGAATGGGTGATGAAAATATTCAAGTAAAGGGAATGTCTTTCAGCTCAACCTTTCTCTTTCCATTAAGGAAATACTGAAGCATGTAGCAAGAATTCTCAGATAAGACATTGACTGGCCTTCAGCCCAGTCTTAATGAACTCTTAAAAGCCAGTGCTGCTGAAGGACATGAATCTAAACTATGAGGGCACACCACAGACACCTATTGCAGGAGAGCATTTCTGATAAATAAAATAGCATGGTTCATTCTGATACAAATATATATCTGTGTGTATATATATATATTTGTATATGCCAAAAATTAACTGAAACCAGCATTTTGTGTATGGGAAGATTTAGAAAAAGCTATATGATCTGTTGCAGTAGTCAAACTGATTTAGTGGTTTCTCATTATTGGGGGAGGGAAAGAACAAAATAATTATCTGAACATTAAAACCATAGCTAAAGGGACCTTCTGTGCAATAAATAAACGTTTTCTAATTTCAATTCACTTTAGCACCAAAAAGTACTTTCTCTCCTATTCCAGGCAACTTTTTAAAGTCAGAGCCTTAACTGAAAAAATACTTTCTCTTTTTACAGTATATTCACTCATCAGGCATAATTCACAGGGTAAGTGGAAAAACATAAAAGATGTTTATATACTGATAATGTGAGTGATGTTTGTGTATAAGCATGCTTATAAATATGCCTGTAATTCTGTTTATAGGTTTTCTCAGTTTGTTGGTGCCTTTGATTTCTTCAATGGGAACAAAAGGTGGCATGGCTATGTCAGTGTAAGCTGGGCACTCAAGTTGCACTGAATACAGCTTAAATTTTAATTTTTCTAAATTACTTTGTGAAGTTGAGTTATAAGTCTCCACAGGAGCAGGTAGTGTCTACATTGAGATGGATAATAGTTTTTCTGTATTTTTTTAAATTAAGATTAAACTTTTAAAAACAATTTTTATGTTTTCTTTAAACATTATATTAGTGTTCAGAGTTTTGACAGGAACCATAGAAACTGAGAAAAATTGTCCAAAATTACAGAGACTTAAGAACCTCAATTTCTTTTCTGAGACAAATTAAGCATTTGATTATTTTTGAAGCCTGTCTCTGTAAAAAGCCTACTTAAAATCACTTCTGCACTCTGAAGGAGTTCTGAATGATGCCCTCATGGCACCAAGCAGCACATCTTCCCCCAAAACATTAGAACAGTAGAACCTGTCCATTTTTAATAAAGTATCAGGAGTGCCACAGAAAGTGCACGTTGTATGATAGCTTTAAGCTGGAAACTATGCAAACTGGCAAAATAATGTAAGATATTTCTATTTTTATTTTTGTAACTGTTGAGATCATGGTCTAAACTTAACAATGCTTAGTCTTTTTCTAAGGTCTCTCTTGATGACCTTTGAGTTTCTTGGTTTCATTATGGTTTTTTGCACCAAATTGTTTCTCTCTAAGGCCCCTCTGATTTTAAAAGATCTTTGTATGAAACAGGTATGGATCCCTGTCAAAAGGTTCAGAGAGAAGATACTTCTAAAGGTCTTGTGCTAAAGTGTATCAAACAAAGGTTTGAAAAAGCTGAAGGAAAATGTATTTCTAACTATGTATGTGTGAGTCACTGATGTTGCACTGTCATCTTAGTCCTTGCCAGTACTCTTCCCTGTGCTACTTTACAACTGTGGAAGGTCATTAGAAGCCCCTGAAAGACTTAAGGGAATACTTTTTTCATGTTGCAGTTCTATTGACTTTCTTAGGAAATTGATTTTTCCACAGAAGAGAGCATAGGGGTTTATGTAAAATCTTGTTTGATTCCCTGAGTACTCCATCTAAGTTTGTCAGGGTAAGGAGCCTTTATAATGCACATTTTGATATGCAACATGTACAGTCCATAACTATATATACGTATGGTTAACCTTGTGGTGTTAATATTAAATGCAACAAATCTATGTCCAAACCCCACTCACAGAAAAATGAGTGAATTCCTTCACCAGCAAGTATTTTCCTGACTTCTAGCAAAAAAAA